>JAWQFJ010002029.1:0-2500 GCA_034096865.1 Theodoxus fluviatilis
GGGCACTCCTGTGTTGCAGTGTGAGATGGGCTGTTTTCTGTGTGTGTACATGAAGGTAGAGTGGACACTCCTGTGTTGCAATGTGAGGTGGGCTGTTTTCTGTGTGTGTACATGAAGGGAGAGACGGCACTCCTGTGTTGCAGTGTGAGATGGGCTGTTTTCTGTGTGTGTACATGAAGGTAGAGTGGACACTCCTGTGTTGCAGTGTGAGATGGGCTGTTTTCTGTGTGTGCACATGAAGGTAGAGTGGACACTCTCGTGTTGCAGTGTGAGAGAATCAGGAAGCGGTCCAAGGCCTTCCTGGGTACGCTGCGTATGGCGCACGGCAATTCCCTGGATGACATAGACCAGCGCATCATGGATGCACGGTGAGTGCTCAGCATGACTGAATGAGGCATTTTAACAGTGTTGATGATGGGAATTCACACCATGGCAAGTGCACAGAATGACTATGTAGGGCATGAGGCATTGTTACAGTGCTGATAATGGGAATTCATGCCACGGTGAGTGCACAGCATGACTGCATGAGGCGTTGTTACAGTGCTGGTGATGGGTATAATGCCATGATGAGTTCTTATGTTCAGAAAGTTAAGTTATTCTGAAATACCCAGAAATCTCGAGGTTTTCCAGCGTAGGAGTACAAGAGTTCTTCTAGTCAATCCTGGATGCCTGTTCAGTTTTTAGGACCGCTCCACTGACCTTGGCAGCAAGACCAATGTTTGTTTTTGTGTCTGGACAACTCCGGCAAAAAGTGTGAAGGATGTTGATTCAGTTGGACAATGTTCACAGCTGTCCTAGAAGTTTAGACTTTTTAAATATTAACTTTATGGTTTGAAACATGAGGTTCAAAATAGTCTATTAAGGTGAAATAAACAGTAATTTGAATGGGTTCTAATGAAGGTAAAGTTTTATTTTTCTTTGACAAATTCAGTCATTTGAAAAGTATTAGTTTAAAAGCATAGCAGTGACATATCTCCACAACACTGCATTGTTTGCTTTACTTCTGTTGGTAGCACAAGTGTAAGTTACATCCATGCTATACATCCTTATAGATCATCTCTTCAAAACAACCATTTCAGAAAACAACTGTTTGTAGGATTCATTCATTGCTAACGGGTGGAAGTGGGCCAGCTTCTTCATCAGTCTGAGACCCTCTATAGCACTAGTCAGACTTGTCTCTCTTCAAAACTTCATGTACTGGGAACCACAGCGTCTCATGCAGCTTCCCATGGTGGACCATCTTTGAGCTGTTGTTGGCCTTTAGAGCAGATGGGAATTTCTTTGTCTCCAAGCTGGCTGCTGTCAGGAAAGATTCCCTGACCTTTGCAACTCCGTGGGTGAGGAAAGCTGGAGATGGTCTGGGCACTGGGTCTGAAGGATGTGCTATTGATTTTTCTCTTGTGCAACAGATTGTCCCTTCCGGTCCTGTCTTGCTAAGACAGCCTCTACTCAGGAAGCTCTCAGACAGATGGCACTCAGGAAGCCATTGGTCTTGGTGCTTCTGGTCATGCTGTGAATGAGAGAAAAATGAGTTTTTATGGTGGACTTTGTGGTTTGGAAGATGCTGCTTTTTCAAAAACTGTTTTGTATTCATGATGTGATTAGAGACCTGCATGTTTTGCTTCAAAAATGAAGTGCCACTTAAATTAAAGGAGGGCCCTTGCTCGTGTGCACTGAGAGAAACAGGCATCTTACTGTTTTTGCTCAGATCTTTCTTACACAAATGCTTGTAGGTTCACAACTTTCTTTTCTTTGTTATTTTATAGCAATGTAATCATTAGCATGGCCACCTATGAGCAAGCCTTGGTCAAAACAGTTGCAGTGCACACTGTGTTGCGATTGAGACAGAACAGGCATGATGTGTCCATCTTCATCATAATTTGGGGGGGGAAACCAGCATGTTATATGGCAGCTGGTGTCACAGTTGCAACATATGCAGAAAGAGTAAATAGTGGTAGCAACTTGCATAGGTTTTAGAAGATGTACATGTAACTGGAGCAACAGACACAGGAAAAGCACGAAACAACAATGGTGCAGTCTTCAGTGGATATAAGTGATGTGGCAATCATAGAGCAGACATGAGAGTTTTGTTGCAGAGATTTTAGAGGATGTTGCAATAGCAACTGCTGCAAAATGAGTTGCAGTTTCCGTATGTAGATATTTGATTTGGCAATCTTTTTTGCAGAGGTGTTAGAGGACCAAAAAGAAGGAAAAAAATCAGCAGATACAGAATGAGCATGGAAACAACAATATGCTGACCTACCAACCTTTCCACTTTTGGTGGAATTTGTTTTGCCCATTTTTGATTGATATTAGTATTCTGCTCAGCCTCAAAATAATCTGCTCCATTATCTAAAAATCTATCAAAAAATGAAAGAAGAGAGAGCAAAAGAGGTCTAGAGTTTTCTGCTAGAGAAATGCAAATGAGTCACTGCCAATGAACCCTTGATACATCAGAATGAATGTAAAATGTTGAAAAATGAACAGAAATATCATGACA
>JAWQFJ010002029.1:7500-12500 GCA_034096865.1 Theodoxus fluviatilis
AGAGAGAGAGAGAGACAGACAGACAGAGAGAGACACCCAGAGAGAGAGAGAGACACGCACCAAGCACTCCCTGCAAATGTTATTTTTAAGATTGCCTGACCCACTTCTTACTCCAGTATCATGTAGCAGCGCGGCTACACTAAACAGCCCTGGGAATGGCCGTGCGCTGCGGGATGCCTAGGTGACCAGTGTCCTCCTGTAGAGATACATAGTTTTGCTTCAACAGCCCGATTCAGCGCCTGCTGGACGGCCGTGGCACGTGGGTTGGCAGTAAAACATGGGTCGGAAAAAAATCTGTCAAGCAAGATGATGAAAATTGCGGATTGTGATATGCGTAGCCGAAACAATACCGTTTGTGTAGGAAACAATAGACTTGCGTAGTTGCGTAGTATAGTATGCAAATGCGTAGTTTACTACGCTCAATGCGTAGAGTAAACAGGTCTGTACTACCAAGGAACGTTGATCCAAACACAAACTAGAAACATGACGTTCGTGAAAGTCTGGAAACGGAAGATTACACGGTAGTAGCTGCAGGATTCTTGGTTTTTTTCCCATATGGCCTCTGGACCACAGCTGTTTTCCCCTCTGCAATGCATCCGTCACAGATCGGAAGCACAGTTTTGTAACTGGCCTTTATGACTGGGTCTGTGAAGGCCTCCGTTGCTCCACAGTGACAGCAGATGTCCTTTCTGCCCATGTTGGCACTGTAGTATGGTATTTCAACAGGCTGTGCACAGGTGAGATTTGGACGTAGAGACAGGCAGTGAAGAAGACTACTGGAATGGGGTGGGAAGAGGTGAGAGCCGCAAGTGTATTCATACTCGCTGAAGGAGACTGCCATCAGAACTTCTTGCCTCTGGTTCAACTTTTTGTTTGAGTAGACTACTCGGGGCTTGCGGCACTCAATACACAAGACTGTTGCCCGTGCCGTCTGTGCAGACTGGAAAGCTCCTGAAGCTTGGGGTACAGGGTCAGGAGTGTCGGAATTGTCTTCGGTGTTTGTTGATGGCGTGACACTGACAGAAGAGAGTTTGGTCGTTTTTCGTTTTGTTCTTTTGAGAGATGCTGATGGTCTGTCTTTCTCGTCCGTGTCCATGAGCTTCACTTCAGCGTATGGCAGAAAATGCTCGCCTGTTGCATCAAGTACTGGTTCTGGAAGCCACACAAGATCAGATTCAACTGCTGGTTCTCTTACGCAGCAATTTCGGTCATCACACTTCTTGATCTGAAATGTGTAGTTGGTTTCACGGCAGTGGGTCTCTTTCCATTTCACATATGCTGCACATTTCTGAGTGTGGATTTTCTGCAGCTTGTCCAGATCCAATGTTGGGAACAGTTCCCTCAAGTGGCGCTGAAGAAGGTTGATTTCTTCGTCAGTGACTGGATCCACTGATGTCACTGGCTCGTCCTTCAGTTTGAGTCGCTGGAAACGACCACTGATGGCTTCCTGCACTGGCTTGACTGATTCTTGCCACTGTTGTTTCAATGTTGGCTTCTTCTTCGCCATGTCTCTTATGCCTGCAGTTGAATTGCATCTTTTTAGCACAGCTTCAGTCTCGTCGTCGAGTTGTGTCCTCTCAGTGGCGCAGTTTTGCAGCCCATAGTTCAGTATGGACATGACACGTTCTGCTGGGTTCATGTAACTCTGTCCAGGTGCACAGCGAACACATATGACCATGTCGAATGAGAATTCCCTGAAGAGACAGATGTTGGCACATTTGACAGCTTCGAGAGTGTTTCTTTGGTCTGTACCACCGTCGGTATATTTCAGAAGAATCTTTGGTGCTCCATTCTTCTCCATCACCTTTTCCAGCATTGTTGCATGACGAAACGGAGAGGACTTTTGAAATACTGAGTCATTCACAGTTGTTGTGACCTTTCCCCTCACAAAGGAATCGTCAACAGTGGCACCTGGTTTTGTCTGGACTTGCAGAACAACACTTGGCGTGAGTGAAGCTTTCCCCATATCATGATCAAGGGCAACAAGTGTTGTACTGGAGGGTGCAAGACTCTCTCTGCCTCGGACGCCAGTGGACACAGCTTTTCCTGGCTCGCCCACTTTAACTTTCGCTTTATCGTCACAGCAGTAAAGTGTGGCCTGATCACCCAGTTCAATGGTCTTGTGTTTCAGGTAGCGGAAGAGTGCAGCACAGTAATGGTCATCTTCATGAGCAGCACGCAATTGCCGCCTCTGGATTTTCCGTTGAACGGGTATCCTTGAGGTGAAGCTTTGGGCAGCATGCGTGTAAGGGTTCGTCGGCATGAACTGCAACCGGACAAGTGCCTTTGATGGAATGGGTGTTCCTTCTGGACATGTAATTGCGACTTTGTCGACCATGTCTTGAAGTGAAATCCACTCCGACATGTGCGCTTCTCCATGGCGGCGATCATCAGCAGCAGTGAGTCCTTCAACCTGTGCGATCAGTTTCTCAAAGAATACATCAAAATGGCCAGTGGGACGCCCAGGGTTGAGATGACGGAGGTCTGCAAGAAGCCCTGGTTCTCCAAGGAACATCATTCGAAGTCTCTGTTGTGTCACGGGATGTTCTGATGACGAACGGTCCATTGCCAGCTGAGCATAGACAAAGTCAATGAGTGAGGGTTGAACGAAGGAGATATTTTGGATACGTCCCTTGAACTCCTTCTTCATTGTTCTTGTGTGGAACTCTTTGAGGGCTGGTTTGACTTGGTGTAGCATTCGGGCTGCATCAGTTAGCATGTCATTTTCGCTGCGTACAATCGCTGTCTGAGAGACACAGTGTACTGTGAGTGTGGGTCCACCAGGTGAAAATGTGAGCAAATCCACTGGTACAGAGAGTTGCAGGTTTTGCCAGAATCTGTGCCTTTGCATGTTATGGATGAAAGGAGTTGCCAGGTGAGTGCCTTCATCAAAAACCACAGGAATATTTATACCTGCATTCTTCACTGCCGTGTCCAAGAGTCTGTACTGCTCCGGGATATGAAATGGGGTTGGTTTCTTGTTCTCTACAGTGGTGAACTCATCAACGGTACGAACTGGGCTTGTTCGGGATTTGTTTGCCGCAGTGTTGACTTTCTGTTTTGAAAGAAACTGAGCGTAAGCAGACAAACACTGAGATAACTGAAGAATCTCATTCCCAACAGCTTGAAGAGAAGGGGTGCTCTTGATGTATGACTTTGTGGCAATACTGAAGAGCGCATCTGCGTGGCTGACAAGTTGTGAATGCTCCAAGGGGTTGCTCTTGATTTTCTTCCTTCTGACGTTGTTGTAGCCGGTGTAGGCTTCGAAGGCTGGTGGTATGGACATCACTTCACTGTGCCTGGCTGCTGCATCGTTGATCGTTTGGTGATGGTTGGTCAGGTACCACAGGGCATTGGTCAGGACCTGATATAAAAACAGACAAATATTTTGTCACAACACTTGTCACTACATGTATTTTCATTTTTTTATACAAATGAGAAATGTGACAAGTCTCCATCTCTTCTTTTCTGCTCTGACACACAGACAAAACACACAAGCAACAGCTCTGCAAACCAGCTTTGCACACTTTTTTTTTCTCAAATGGCCAGCGTTAATCATTGACTGTATGACACAAAGCTCATGCTTATGCCCCCCCTTCTCCACCCCCAACAAAAAATTGTTTAAAGGCTTATTATCACTTAAATTCAGATGTTTAAGGCTCATCAAGCTGTATCAGTGTCTAAAAACTAAGTGTTCTACCAACTGGTGCGATTCAAAACCCTCCAAGTTCCAAATAATTGATTATTGAACATCCGAACAAAATAACCCCAGGTATATCTGAACACTGACCTGACAGAAATATGTCCCTTCGGTGTCTGCTGTGCTTGAAGGGAAGTCAACGTTTTTTCCTTTCATAGCCTGTAGGACATCGTTGAAGAGCTCGTCCTTTCTGCTAAGACCTTCCCTTATGCCGGAGCTGAACAAAGGTGCATGCAAAAGAGGGTTAAAATACAAACTAAAAAGCAGTTGTGATACTTTATTTAAAAAATGTGATATATAGTTGTGAGGCTCATGCAATGTGAAAAAAGCTGTAAATCACATTGTGAAATATGTGGCAGGCCTCGGGCAGTTGTCAGAACAAATCAACTTTGCATAAAATGAATTCATTCAATTGTATCACATTCCTACTTTAATATTTTTGTTTGCATCACTACACCATCAAATGGTTCATGTGTGTGTGTGTGTGTGTGTGTGTGTGTGTGTGTGTGTGTGTGTGTGTGGTACCTGTATGTAAAACATGAACAAAACTGGTAAACCCCACTCAAATTCATGCACACATGTCAATATGAGCCTGTGCCTACGAAATCATAGGCAAAGGCTCATATTTATCATTGAATCTCTATGATATTATTTTTCTTCTCCATCCAACTAGGTTGGGGCAGTCAAAATTTGGTTATGAAATGAGAATTTATGTTTTGATGTATATTTGAAGAACAATTTTTAAAAAGCCTTCTAAAACATCTTTCATTCTTCTTTTTATTCACAATATTTTGTGGATTGTCCACAATTAGCCATAAAAGTGAAGTGGTATTGCCGAGTACATTTTGGCTAGCAGCGCAAAGAAAGCACTGGCATTGCTACAGACACTGTCGATTTGATACAAATTACCACGAAATCCTACCACTAGTTAAAAAAAGAGACAACTCAGAAAGACTTTAATCTTTCGTGTTACATTGGTATTAATATTAATATGTTCCTATCCTGGAAAAAGTGGATTGTATCGAACCGACGGCCACTTCCGGTCTGATCAAAATAATTTCTTCGAACATCGCGTCTATTTAGCACTCGCTGAAAATCCCGACTTCTACAATACTTTCCCAATATGTGCAAAATATTGCAATAAATATCTTCCTAAATGATTGTTCTAGCATAAACTGAAACAAAAACCCCAATAAACTTTCCGATTCAGTTGATTTGTGCGTCGAAATCGCATCTGCGCCGTCACGCTCAACTGGCGAAAATCGCGGAAAATCGCTTCGTTTTGATCAGATTGCGTGCC
>JAWQFJ010002029.1:14831-34463 GCA_034096865.1 Theodoxus fluviatilis
TGGTGTCGTTGACTGACTGCGGAGTATCATTGTGCAAACCAAAAGCTGCATTTTTTAAATGTCGGTCCGCGCAAAAAATACGCACAGTTTTTTAAAAATACGCATATCTGAACCAGTGAGTACGCAGAGGCTGCTTGAGGAATGAGGTTAGTTACTTTCCTTTGCGCTCTGCGTCGTCTGTAAAGTTCTACACAGGTTGTTTCCTGAGACTGAACGATCGATCTCTCCCTCAACCCACAACTTTGATTAAAAAAAAAACTTCAACATTTTCAATAAAAAGATGTAGGGTCGGCGCCCCAGAATAGGGTAGGTCGGGTTACCGTAACCACACCATTTTTTTTTTGGCCTTATGTAAAAATCCCCACTCCCCATGAAAGTTTGTTCCTCACCATGTACATTTAGTGGTTTGAATGTTGTAAAGGAAATGGAGAAACATTTCATTGCTTTAGAAATTATTGAAATCTCACAACATCGTCTTAGTTTTTCTTGCTCATTTCATGAAATCATTCACAGACTGAAATTTCATAACCTGCTTTGCTTCACAATTTTCCATGTCATTCAATCTGTGCAAGTCACCGCTGATGACGAGAAGTGGTGATAAGGCATGCATGACAATGTGGAGAACAAGGAAGGCTCCTTGGACAGTTGCAGTTTGCCAGTGGTGAAGTGCTGCATCTGCTTTAGTCTGGTCTTTTTCCACAGCATTGCTTCATTCCACCCTGTCTAATGGGTCCGTTCGCCCTAAGTCCCTGGCAGGTAGGCGTCCCTTCTCCCCCGACCACCAGCGTTCCTTGGTGTGTCTTTGGTTGGTTGTTGCTTGCTTGGTTCCCATTTTGACTTGCAACGCCTGGATTCCGTTTTGACTTGCGGATGCTTCCCTCAGTCTCTCTCTTCCCTGGCTGTCCACGTCAGGCAGACTGCTGTCTGCCCTGTAGCACTGGGTCGGTGTAGAATTGGAGACCCCTGCACAGACTTTCAATGACACATTACTGGTGAATGCAGCACATGCATTTCTCATCCCTACAGGGATGTGCAACTCATCTGTTGCATCAACACTTACCTCATCATATGATATGAAAAATTAGTATTTCAAAAGGAAAAGGCTCATCTGAAACTGAAGACGTTACTGTTGCCTGGCTCATGGCAAAGTACTCTGCCTAGAATAGCAGCGTTCTAGCAGCTTTGCTGCCTTGTGGAGATGCAGATCAGATTTGAAGGGGGAAAAGTATGAGGAGAAATTAAGTCAAATTAAGCATCATTTCACATAAAACCTTCACCTCTTACCTCCTGAGGGTCAGATTTCTGAGAGCTTTTATCTGATAAATGCAGTTAAATGTTGAAAATAAGACCTTAATTTTTTTACATTTGTAGAAAGTAGAGAGTGCTTTGTTGACCACATACATTTTTGACTCACATGCGAAGCAAAAGTGAGTCTATGTACTGAGCCGTGTCGTCCGTCCGTCCGGGCGTCCGTCCGTCCGTCCGTCCGTCCGGGCGTAAAAAACTTAAACGTTGGATTTTTCTCAGAGACTATTAAGTCTATCAACACCAAATGTGGCATGATGGTGTATGATGACAAGGCCTCAAAAAACAGACATAGTGACTTGACCTTGCTTCAAGGTCAAGGTCACAGGAGCCATAAATGTGGTCTCAAAAACAGTCATTTTTCACATTTTCCCAATTTTCTCCCACGTTATTGAGAATGGCGACCTTAGCTACAAGTGGTATATAGGTCAAAGCAAGCCCTATCTTTTGATACCAGTTTGGTTGACCTTGCTTCAAGGTCAAGGTCACAGGAGGTCTTCAAAGTTGGATTGTATACATATTTTGAAGTGACCTTGACCCTGAACTATGGAAGATAACTGTTTCAAACTTAATAATTATGTGGGGCACATGTTATACTTTCATCATGAGACACATTTGTTCACATATCATCAAGGTCAAGGTCACTTTGACCCTTATGAAATGTGACCAAAATGGGGTAGTGAACCACTAAAAGTGACTATATCTCATGGTAGAAAGTGCCAATAAGCACCATTGTGCTTCCTATGTCTTGAATTAACAGCTTTGTGTTGCATGACCTTGGATGACCTTGACCTTGGGTCAAGGTCGCATGTATTTTGGAAGGAAAAATGTGTAAAGCATTTCTTTGTGTATGATGTCATTGGTAGGTTCAGTTGTTTGACCTTGACCTTGAAGGTCACCTGAAGGTCAAGGTCATATAAAGATCAAGGTCAAGCATGTGAGTCGTATGGGCTTTGCCCTTCTTGTTAGCTTTGGCATCCTCCTGTGAAGTTCAATCAGTGTAAATATACATATATAGGCGCATAAGGGAGTTGTGTTACAGAAACGGTATAAGTGGAACCAAACTGCTAGGTTGTGCCCATCTCTTTTTGGAAGGGAATCTTGAACATTTTTGTTAAGTAGCAGCTCTTTGGGCACAAGAAATGGCATTTGTTTGTGGAAACAGAGTAGGGATCTATCAGTGCCTCTTGATGCTCATGCAATGTACTCTTAGCAGTTTGAAGCTTAGGAAGATAGACGTGAATGATTTTTGTCAAACAGTAGCTCCTTGAGCACAAGAAACTGCATTTGCCTACTAAGATTATGTAAGGGTCTATGAGTGCATCCTGATGTAATTAGCGTTTGATGCATACTAATTTGTTGTCGCATCTGCTTGGGAAGATAGACTTGAATGATACAGCTCATTGAGAACAAGAAGTTGCATTATTGAAATAGTGTAGGGGTTTTTGAGTGCATTCTGTTGCAATTCGCAGTTGATGTGTACTACTAATATGTCGCCATCTCTGAAAGGGGAGGTATTGACATGCAATAGTCTGTCTCTCACCAAGAAATATTGCATCAGACAGCAAGCTGTGGCAGCTTTAAAGGCCATTTAATCACACATGTCCATTTGAGTTTTTTGACTGTTTCCATGAGAAATAATGTAGTCTGCTGCAATGTATCCTTTTCCACCAGAGTAATCGTACATTGATATAATGGCCAATACCTGCATCTTTTGCACATTCTGAGGACAAATTGTGCATTTATAGAATAGTGCCTGCCTTGTTAATTAAAGCATGATATGATATCTGGAGTCATGATAGAAAAAATCTCCATGGAGGAAAGAATACAGAGAATGTGCTTCATTCGAGGGGATTTCCAGCTGATGTGAATACACTTGGCAGCTGAGCTACCTTGCAAATATGTGCACAGTGCTTTTTTTGTGTGCTGAATTGCTGACAATGGAGATTGTGAGTAGGTTTTAGACACCAAGCTTTGCAATCAAGAAACTTGGGGCCTGATGCAGCAATGCAATAAGGACAACATTTCACGCAACTTAAGTCGGATCCTTTGCTAGTGTCTCTCTAACCACACTTGTCATGTGGCCAAGCTAGAACCGTATTATAAAATTCATCATGTTCTTTTCCTACTTTCGAATGTCATGGATTGTCTCCCTGTAGCAGTGGTCTGTTTGCCTGGAGGAAATGACTTTAGGAAGAAGCAAGCAAGACATCTGACTATGTCATCAAAAGCATTTTTGGATCTGTGCATATGGCTTCTTGGTATGGTCACGTAGACTAGACCCTTCGCTGAAACTGCCCATTGCTACACATTCCCCACGCTCAAGCTTGGCTCTTCAGTTTGGAGATCACCTATGTGGCTCATCATCAGCTCTTGCACACATGCTTTTAGTAGCCTGGACCTAAACAGGCCTTGTAGGGTGCTTGGCCCTACCCAGCTCTGCTTAGTGGCGCTTCAGTGCACTGATGACATGCACCACGGTCATGTTGGAGGAGATTGCATTGCTGAGTGGAAACTGACATTCCACGTCTGTCGTTTCCTGTGCGTATGTTACCAAGTGCACACCTGACATAACTACTGTATGAGTGGAAATGAGTCCTTATTATGCATTTGTCATTTTGAATAAGTGTGAATATTCTTAACTTAGCTTGTCATTTACCTTCCTAGTGGGCATTTGTGAAACTTTGCAATAATTATTCTCTGGGGTACATTCAAAATGAGACTTTATACATACATATATATATATATATATATATATATATATATATATATATATATATATATATATATATATATATATATATTTTTTTTTGCTCATTTGTCTTTGTACTGTTGCTGCTTGTGACATTGGTTGAGTGCTTTCACTGTGTGGTGGTAAAGTCTGCTGTGACTGTGATGATGTAGCATTAGTCATGGGGGTTTTAGTATCTATGTCATGTTTCATGTCCTGTGGAGTGCACGGGGATGAGTTACAAAAATGAGTCCTCTGGTGCACAGGAAAGATTGGTGATGATGGTTGATTTCGTCAAACAGCAGCTTTGAAGAGAAAAACATTCAGCAGATTTATCATATCTTCCTGTAATCTCAGAAAAAGTACTTGCAACTGAAGTTATGGCTGTCTGCTTGTACTTGAAAAGACAGTAAACTAAGAGTAGAGACAGTGACTAAATTCTTATGACAGTTTTCTACATATCTGGTATAGACTTTGCCCTTCTTGTTAAAAAGATTTCATGGGGATGATGTTATGTAAATATGTAGTGTATTGGACATAATGTCTCTGATCAAAATGAAATAGTTGTTGTCAATACCCATGAGATTTTTAAGAGTAAGAGTACTTAATTATAACACAGTCACACAAGTTCAAAGTGAACAGAATATACATGTATTCCCATCCCCAACCTCACTCCCCACTCCCCCTCTTCCCTCTTTTTTTAGAGTTGCCTTTTGATAGAAACTGCTTATATTGGCAGTATGATGAGTTCTTTCTGGCCCACCCTATTTTGTAAGCAATCCAGTATTGCAGTGTCCAATGCTGTGCCTTAATCATGATGCAGTTTCTAGCCTTGTTGTGTTGGTCCTCACAATACCATGCTTGCTTGAAGTTTTGTGCTCTGGTCTAGTCTTGTAAAAGTGAAGTTTTTCAAGTCAAACTCGTACAAGATGTATCATGTTTGAAACAAGGGTTATCATATTCAATTCAGCTTTTGAACACAAGTGTGCTGTGTGTTAGAAGAGAGTAACATAACTCCATCTCTTTCAATTAACAGTCGACACTGTTTTGCACCGTTTTTGCATTGTGATGGTCATGGCTTACTGAATGTGCATCAGACTATAAATGCTATTTTTTGAGAGATTGATGAATGATGTCTGTGTGATGTGTTTATTAAAATAACATCTTAATCACTAATGACAAAATTCATAGTGAGTAGTCTTGCTTGTGTGCAGATACTTTCATAGTCACCCACAGAATGTTGGTCTGCATATTGTGTTAATGCCTTCAGTTTCCCACACTGGATTCATCTGCTTGTGTAAAGTAGTCAGGAATGAAATGTTAACAGATATGTACCTTTCCAAGAGACAGCTATGTTTTGATAGAACAGCCATCAGATAACAGATCTGCAGTTTTCTCTTTGGTGTAATCTGACATTTCTCCGATCTTCAATGAATATTTTGTCCTTGAAGAGTCAGTCAAAAGGTTACACTGTTTATTCAATGGTATAACTATAATTGCTAGACTTTTTTCTTGTACAAAATGTAAGTGTACTGAAGGGATTAATGGCAATGTATTGTGAATCAAACTAATCATATTCATTGACTAAGACAAGGAGGTCCTGGCTAGGCTTGCATATACATGTAGTAGTATATGTCTACAACCATAGTTTCTCTTAAAGTGTGACCATGACTTCTTCTTTCAGTGTGCATTCTAACCTGCATGTAGGCCTCCTGTACTCTGTGACTGACTCTCTGCCTCTGTGCTGCTCTGCTGTTTTTCAGCCATTTCATGTTACTTCCATGACAAATGTGCTCAGGATGCCATCATTGAAGACTTTGCCTCATTCTGTGGGGTGCCTCCTCGCAGCAGTAAGATGGGTTGCGATACTCCCGTAGTGCTCCAGTGTCAGTGCTCCTGCATGACTGTGGACCGTGTAGATAATTGTGTGCATATTTCTTGCAGTAAATGGTGGGAAATGTATGCAAGTTGTTTTGATTGCAGTTGTGAAGTTAGTTGGTCTCATGTTATCTGCTGAAATTACTGTAGAGTGCTTTTGAACTATTGTGAACGCAGATTTGAGTGTGTGAATCAACCTGTCTGCTAAAAAGTGGTGGATCTGTTTTGTATCAGTGAAAACAATGAGCAGTTTCAGCCCCAAAGCTCTCTAAATTTATTCAGTGTGTTGTAAGGGTTCTGTATAAGAGTGTGAGAGAAACCTGCGGCTGACTAGATAAGAGAGCACAGACGAAACAAGCAGCAGATCTCAGCTTCTGTCTTGCCATATGCATTCACTCTTGGCATTCCAGGTCAGCAGAGGAGTGCTGAGTCTGTCAAGGCGATGGTACCAGTAGCCACAAGTGACCAACAATCGGTCACTCTTTTATATGTTGGTCCTTTAATTTTTTTTTTAACACGTGGCTGTTAACAGTGCTACTGCATTACTGTCCAAATATTGGCCAGGGAATCTCTTGCACTTCATCTGTAATCATGAAAAGTTCAATGACTTTTTCAAACCCGAGGATTCGGTTGTGCAGGAATGCCGCTGCGTCTGCATGAGAGTTAGTCAGTCACGCCTCACTATATCCTCCTTGTCTTCACAGCCTATCTGCAGATCAGCACACTTAGTGCTGGTAGGTCAACATCCTCCCCTTGTTGTGATTTCCTACCTGCCTCCCAATAGCTGTTGTAAACATTTCTTCTTTTGTCACTGTACGGTGGTGACTTTTTCCATCATCAGTGTTTTTACTGTACCTCTGCCTCATGCGCACTATTTGATCATAAACATTTTCTAAATGACAGGACACAGAGCTGTCTTTTCTTTCAACTCTACACTGATTCTCTTGTTTATACACTGTTAGAGAAAATTATCAATGCTTACAAAAGTAATCTAGGATGTACTTTTCTTTTAAATTGCTAAAACTTTTATTTCATAAGTTCATAATCAAAATTTACTCTCTTTTTTTCAATAACAAATCTTAAATTGTGTACATGATGATACATATTTTGCAGATAGGCTGATAAAGTGAAAATTCAATGTCAGTTTTGAAATATCATTTGTGACTTCCGGAATTGTGACTATTTCTTGTCTTGACTATGGTGTATCCTGTTCGCTGTAATGCAGTGAAAGTACTTTTGTACATCGCTTTTGCTATGAAGTCTTTGCTTTGTTGGTGTGACTGTTGATGTGACTTTTTATATCAGCTTATGCTGTTCTGTATGCATTTTCTCTTTGCACACCCAGAAATAAGTGAAGGAGTTTTCTAGTTTAAGGAATGGTATGTGTGCATGCATGGGCATGTGTTTGTGTGTGTGTGTGTGTGTGTGTGTGTGTGTGTGTGTGTGAGAGAGAGAGAGAGAGAGAGAGAGAGAGAGAGAGAGAGAGAGAGAGAGCATAAATAGCAAAGCAATGTAGATTAAGAGAGTGCCTGTGCAACTTTTGACTGTAGTGATAGAAATGAAAGCTTTCCTCTTATTGCATTCTCTGGCTAATTCATTGTTTAGCATCTTCTTGACCTAGATTGGTCATGAGCAATAGAGTGCTGCATCTTGGGAACCTGTTCCAGTACAAATGTGCTGTCTTTTCTTGTAATAGGAATACATTTAGCATACAGCTGGTTCCTACAATTATTAGTCTTGAAGTGTTTCTTTGGCATGAATAGAAATCTGATGTGATAATGTTGCCTTATGAATAAGTATGGTTCTATAGATTTCTTAGCATTGCCAAGTCTTCCTGATTGTGAAAAAAAGCTGATGTCACTCAACGTGCAGACCAAGTGACTTTACTGCATCATTTCTTAACCTGCCATTGGATGCTCAAATTCCTTCCCTTCAAACGTGTTATCATCCCTCAATGTTATCACTTATCGTCACTCTACGTCTTGACCTCATTTTGATCATCATTTGCATAGTCTTGTTTAAGGACACTTTTCATTTTAGTGGTATCACCATCATCACCATTGGCATCAGCTTCGGCGTCATCGTCATCATCATCATCATCATCATTATCATCATCATGAGATTATTTTGATGATGTCACTGTTGTCACCACATCTATCATCATCATCATTGTCATCTTTGTCATTATCATTGTTGTTGTAGTCCTCCTCCTCCTCCTCCTCCTCCTCCTTCTCCTCCTCCTCCTCCTCCTCCTCCTCCTCCTCCTCCTCCTCCTCCTCCTCCTCCTCCTCCTCCTCCTCCTCCTCCTTCCACACCCCCCCCCCTCCCTCCTCCTTCTCCTCTCCCCCCCCCCCCCCCCTCCTCCTCCTCACAACCACCACTGACAATCATTATCATCATCATCATTGCACATCTGTGCCTGAGCCATCTGTTGCTCTAACACTTCCTCACTGTGACTGTTCCATGTTTGCACACAGGTGCGGCCAAGTACTCAAAGTTTCTCTGGTTATGGAGGAAGAAGTAGGTTATCATATTATAGGCCATGCACTCTCCTTTATCGGGATGTGTCTCAGTGTTTAATTTCAGTTCAGGGTTCACTTCCCTTCTTGCTCCTCATTTCTCCCGAATTCTTCCAATTTTTGTGTGTGGATGTAGGGCCTCTCACAAGTCACTTATTTTGGTCCACATATGCACTGAATTGCACTAGTGGTGATTCTCTCCGCTTTTTGTCACTCTAAAGTCAGCATTCATTCAGTTGCAGTGTTTTTGTTTGATTGTACACCTTTAGAACACAGTTCATCTCATGAGTTTTGTTGATTATTTTTTGAGATACTGAACGTTTTCATATCTAAATATATGCAAATGCCTTTGATTCCTGTATGCAAATATGAAGATTCAAAGTAAATTGTGATAAGATTTTGTATTTTTGGGGGGGTATTTTCTGTTCATTGCAACCAAAACAACAACAACAACAAAATCTGATGCAGTGGTTCTATGTTTGATATACAACCAAATATTTTGTTTATGATATGTTGCACTTTGATGACCTTCTTCATTTCCCTTTTTAAAAAGCAGTAAGTTCTAGAATGTTACAAGTTTTCATTGCTGTATTTCCACTTAGATTGGTTTTTCTCGCTCCTGCATATGTGAAATCCAGGTTCTTCTTTCTTTTGTCACTGTGCTAGAGGCTGAAGTGGTGAATGTCTTACCCATCTTTGTGTCAGATTGTCCTGCTGGACAAATAGGTGTGTAGGTCAGTTCAGTTTACCTAGGCTTTCTTTCCCACAGAGTTGTTGAAGGGAACCATCTTGATACTCTCTCTGAAATGAGTCATTAACATCTCCACTTTGTGTCAAACCTGACACCGTTTCAGCCAGTCCCTTCAGGTTTCTACTCTGAACTGGAAGCATGCAGTCTGCCAAACTGCCCATTTCTTTGATGGGCTGGCTGCAGTTTTTTCTCTGTTGAACTTTATGAATCCCTCTGTAGATGTAGATGAGGATTGACTTGTCCATCATATCCTGATACTAGCCCCTCCCTTTCCATTGTGTGTCCAGATGTCAGACATTTCCAATACTTGACAGCTTTCCTCTCTGAATTGGAAACCTGAGGCTGCTGAACTGTTGATTTCTTTGATAAGTGGCACTCTTTTCCTATGAATTCCTCTGTAGACGAGGATTGGCATGTCCATCATACCAGCTCCTCCCTTTCCATTCTGTGGACGTCAGACATTTCCAATACCTGACAGCTTAAGTGAACATGACACTAGACTGACCCTGTTCCTTCTTTGTACAGCCCTTCTGACGAGAGGCAAATTCCTTGCACATCATATCTCTGTACTCCTGTCAGGACATACCTTTCCTGAGCAACTCTGAAATCTCCTGAGGGATTCTTAACTTGATCTTATCAAGTGGCTTCCTAAAATCAGGACACATGCTTCACATTTCTCACTGGACGTTTGCACCTGCAGACACTGCACGGATTTGCCTCCAACAACTCCTTTGACGATTCTCTTGACCAGTCTGCCACGTGAATATTGTGTTCAAAGAGGTCCTGTCATCTGCTTACAAAACTTTGTCAGCTGTACTGAAAGTTGTATTTCCTACAGATTATTATTAAACATTTTTGGTCTACATGGTTCATACTGTAGTGACATTATCTTGTCTTGAGCAGTACAAATCTTGAGGGACGTGTGCCAACTTGGGTCCATTGCATTTGGTATCCACTCTGTTCATGGGTGCTTGGGCTGCTTGAATTATCTCATCTTGCGTTTCCTGTGGAGAGGGTCCTAGGTGACTTTCCTGCTTCCAATTGCATCTTGGGGACAATATTGTGCTTGCTGCGTAGTAGTTGGGCTGAATAGATTTGGAGACATTTGGATGTGGTCCTTCTTCTATTTTTTCCTAGATGTACATACTTATCCACATGCAACTATGTACAAGCTCTATCACACATAGACACACTCTCATATAACACTCAAAGTCTTTTGTCTACACATGCATGCACATACACATGCCTCCCTTCTCTTTCTTCCATTGAGAAAAACCAACACTGCACACAGGGTACTCCCTCCACACCATACACCACTGCACATGTCCATGCTGCACACAGATCTCTCTCTCTCTCTCTCTCTCTCTCTCTCTCTCTCTCTCTCTCTCTCTCTCTCTCTCTCTCTCTCTCTCTCTCTCTCTCTCTCTCTCTCTCTCTCTCTCTCTCTCTCTCTCTCTCTCTCTCTCTCTCTCTCTCTCTCGCTCGCTCACTCTCTCTCTCTCTCTCTCTCTCTCTCTCTCTCTCTCTCTCTCTCTCTCTCTCTCTATGTCTCTGTCTCTCTCTCTCTCTCTCTCTCTCTCTCTCTCTCTCTCTCTGTCTCTGTCTCTCTCTCTCTCTCTCTCTCTCTCTCTCTCTCTCTCTCTCTCTCTCTCTCTCTGTCTCTCTCTCTCTCTCTCTGTCTCTCTCTCTCTCTCTCTCTCTCTCTCTGTCTCTCTCTCTCTCTCTCTCTCTCTCTCTCTCTCTCTCTCTCTCTCTCTCTCTCTCTCTCTCCCTCCCTCCCTCCCTCCCACTTACTTAACTTCTTTACTTCACTTTCACTCCCATCCCTCTACATCCGACTACTTCTCACACATGCGTGCGCACACAAGCATGCATGCGTGCAAACACACACATACACACACACACACACTCACACACACACACACACAAATGACCTTTTTATCCCACTCTCAGGCCCCTCGGTTTCCTTACTCCTGTCTTGTCTACAACAGGGCACAACACGCTGCCATCCGGAGGAGCCAGCAAGGGGGTTCTTCGGTTCAGGGTGGGCATGGGGAGCACAGGATCCCTGAGTCGCCTGGGCCCGACTCCCTTTCCAGTGACAGTACCACGGAGAGACAGCAGGGACACTCTTCTCGGACAACACGGCAGCCGCGATTCACTGTCCCCTCCATCCACTGCTACCACCCCACCCACCGTCACACCCCCGTCCTTGGCCGGCACACCCCCCTCCGCCGGGCCCGCAGGGGGCCTGGTCAGCGGGGGGGTCAGCTTCCACCTGGGCGACAAGTGAGTGCCTTGAAGGGGGCCTCCAGGTAGCTATCTGTCTCCACGTACTGTCCCGCCCCCTTCCCCTTTCCCTTCTCCATTCCTCACCTGCCTGGCCTCACCCCACCCCCCTATCTGTGTGCCCCGCTGCCTGACCCCAGCACCTCATCAACCTGAGTGGAATTGTGTTTGAATTTTTTCCCCCTGTTGCAGTAAACTTGGTTTTGTTTTGTTGCATAGTGCAGCCCACCCCTGAGTTTTCACTCCTCTCCTTGCAATGATTTAAGTGCAGTTTTTGTCTGTTTGATTTTTGTTGCATTCACAATGCCAGTTTTGTATTTTGCTTGTATCCCTGAAGGCCCACCTTGCTCTCTGTCCTCTAGATGCCAGATGCTAGACCTCGTAGTTCCCTGCAGGCCTCAGTCATTGCTGCATAGCTGCTGCTGATATGGGTGCCAGCATCTACCAACAGAGGCTGCAGATGGGTGCAACTGCTGCAAAGAACCAATGTGTAATGTAATAGCCTTGTGGGACAAAAGTATGGCAGCAGTTGTAGGAAACTGTCAAGTGACAGCTGCGGAGGACTGTTTCCTGACAAATGAGAAAATGTCTTGGACACTTACATAAGAATAGTGTGTAGTATGAACGCAGTAGGTGACTGTAGTGTAACAAGTGCAAGAGACAGTAGCATGATAAGTGCGAAGTATAATAAATGTTAATGCAAAGGGCAGTAGAGCATGACAGCCACAAGGTCCATGTAGATAAAGAGTGTAGAATGGTTTTTGACCTCAAGGATGTGTGTTGATGTGCACACTTTGCTTCTCCCAACATTATCCACAGCTTTTGTGTTCTACAGTTTCTGTTTTCTCCAACTCTGCAGCTTGGCTTTGCACTGTGCTGCATTGTCCCCCCTCCCATTGTGAAACATGAACTTAGACTCCCAGTTTCACCAGAATTAAGTACATGTTCAGGTCTGATAAAGCCCACCCTGTTAATGTCTTCAAAAAACCTGTTTCATATAATGATAATATGGAAATTTAATTATTAAAAAAGCAGATTTGATCATTTTCAATAGAGCTAAGAAAATCTGCTATTTCTTTATTTAGTACATATTAAAATGTTTTCCCTGTTGTGTATGTTCATAGAAGAACACAATTTTCTTAGCAGTCCAATATTATAGAGAATGGAAGATTCAATGTATTTACCTTTCACTTGGATTGCTGTATTTTCTTATGCATTCTGTCATCTTCTTGCATTTCTGCTCTGTCTCCTGTCAGGCTGAATGGTCATAGCTGCTCTGTGGCACCTGATGCAAGAAAGGCTTTGAGGTGTGGAGGCAGGTGCTGCTAGCTTTGAGAAATCCTTGCTGAGGATTCTATCACATTTCTTTTGACTTGTTGGTTTTCCAAGGCACAGTTCTCTCTTGAAATCAGCCAAGTTTTGCTTTTTTTCTCAGGAATTTGTTTCACAGTGCTGTCTAACCGACACTGAAGTTCCTGCAACTCTGTGTAATGAGTCAAGTTCTCACCATCTATACCTTGCTTTTTCTCACCTTTGTTTCAGCAAACAACTTTCTCACATTCTCATCTTCCATACACCTGTGTGTCATGTTTGTGTGCGTGTGAGCATTGTTATTTCATCTCTTTCACCCCTTCATCACCTCTGTTTTTCAGTGCTGTGTCAGGTAGAGATGGTGCCTCTACCAGCCAGGTCTCCAGACAGGAGGAATACAGGAATCAAGTCGATCACCAAGATGGCGCCAATGGACTCTCAGAGAGTATGACTGAAGATGTCCATGTGCAGTGCACTTTCCCCGTGTCTCAGTCCATGAACTCCATCTCTCCTTCCTCCTCTGAAGCCAGTTTAACTGGAGCTCCAGCTCATCACATGCACAGGGAACCTGTTCGGAGCCAGTCCACCTCGGCACTGAGGAAGATGCAGATGGAACAGAGTACAAAGGGGGATACCTCCCTGAAGCTGGACGTGTCATCTGGCTCCCTGAAGAAGAAGAAAAAGAAATCTGGATTTCTGAACATCTTGCGCAAGGGAAGTAAGAGCAAGCCCACCACTGCTTGAGCTACTGCGGAAGTGTGTTGAGGTGGAGGGAACTCCTCTGACTAGAAAACCAGATCCAAGAGTGATAGGTTTCCCTTGCTGTACTAGAAGTTTCTGCTGCATTGTAGATGGACATTGGAGCTCAGCTCTTGTCATTTGGGGGAAACACGTTTTTGTTAGGAGACTGCAAACCGAACAATAACAACTCCTGATTAGGTGACTGCTTTTTTTTGCATTCGTTTGCAAAATGGACGTGTTCTGTAAGATTAGTTTTGTCTGAAAAGTCTCTTATGTTTTGAAGTGCACCCAAGATTTGAGTTCCAAATAGAGACAAAACTGTTCAAAGTTTTGAAAGCCATACAATGAATTAGTCATGCCAGACAATGAGATGTTCAAACTGCATTTGAAACTAATGCTGTGGCTGACTTGAGATATTGGCGAGTGGTGTAGATGGTCAGACCTACTTAGTGCAGTGGGTAACTGGACGGATGAATTTCTCAGCATGAAGATTTAGCCCATCAGCTGTGCTGAGACAGAAATGCCATCTGTTTTGCACAGGAAAGAGCAGCCTTATGGAATGAGGAACCATTGGAAATTCAGCTGTTGAGAGAACCAATAACCATGTGAAAAGGATGTGGCAATCTTCAGGTCATGGGATGGTCAGGCAAGGAAACCGAAGCTCAAGGCAGTGCCTGTGCTCTATGCTAAGACCACTGACTGACAGTGGAAGCTCACCAGAGCACAGCCACCTCTTCTCTCTGTCATGCTCTGAGACCCTGGCTCAGCCATGGAGGACTCCTTGAATTATGCAGATCAAATGTCACCATCTGAATGCCTGAAGTTAATCATTTGGGACACATTTGTGGTCAGACTTAACTGAATCAGGCAGTGTGCTGGGCAACTGTTTTTGACATTGCATTTTTGTAGATGTGACTTTTGCTTTTCCCACCAAGGCACGATGACATGGTCTTTCTGTGTGCCTTGGCTTTGCTCTGCCTGACTGCTGTGCAGATGTGGTGTTGGCAGTGTAGTGGGGCCACTCTGTGATACTTCATGGTCATAGCAGTGCTAAACCACAATGGGATGTGATTTGTGTTTTCACTACTGGTACTAGTGAGATTGCACCTTCCTTGTTAATAGTGTCTTGTAAAGTTGCTCCAAAAAGTTTACTTCGCCTTGCTGTTGATCTGCTCGCAGGTCCACTCTCTTTGTCAGTCTTTCTCTGAGGCAGTTCTCTCTCTCTGTCTGTCTGTCTGTCTGTCTGTCTGTCTGTCTGTCTCTCTCTCTCTCTCTCTCTCTCTCTCTCTGTCTCTCTCTCTCTCTCTCTCTCTCTCTCTCTCTCTCTCTCTCTCTGATCATGCAAGCTGTAATGGTCAGATAGGACAGATGAATTATTTCTTTGATGACATGCCTATCTGAGAGAGATTTTGTGATGAAGTTATATTTTTGAGCACAAATAATTCAATCTCCCTTTTTGTATATACTGTAAGTGTCTGTTCTTTGAAAACTACATTTTCCTGGTGTATGGATTCACTTCTAGGGGTGACTGTTAATGAGCACCTTGACCCAAATTTTTCTTAATAATCTTAAAAGGTGTTTGAAATATGATTTATTCCTTATCATTAAAGCAGTAGTACCTGTTATGTGTTTCATTGGACAAGGAATATGGAAGTCAAAGCTTAATTCATGTTGTGGCTTTTGGGGTATATTTTTCCCACCTTCCTTTTTAGTAGTGTGGGTTTGCAAGTACTGAATGAAACTTGCCTTTGCACCTTTCCGATGGGTTGCACATTTGTGCATAAGTGCATTGGTGCTGACAAGTTTGCATGTACACACATGCACACACATGCACACACATGCGCACACATGTACACACATGCGCACACATGTACACACATGCGCAGGTGTTAGTGGGGACAGACAATGCTAGGGAAGACACTGCCCCAGTTTCCCATTCCAAAGAATGCATTTCCTCACCTTTCCTGGGCCCGAGTGTTTCGTTGCACATAGATTTCACAGTTGTTTATTCATATGGTAGCATGCTATTCCATCTGCTTCCTGTTCCATGCTTGCGTTATGATTTCATATGTGTCTTTGCCTGATTTCTTTTTCCAAGTAAAATAGGAGTATCATTTGGTCAGATGACATGGAACCATTTTTTTCTTGTCAGGATTTTTTTTTTTGTTCTTGCTTGTTACTGCTATCTGTTACTAGGTTAGTCTGTGGTTTGAACAATAGGTGTTCCATGAAAAAAGTATTCTTAAAAATAACAAAGGAATGGGAACTTCTGAAATCTCAACCAATGTCTTTTGAAAAATTTCCATTGACTCTCATGTTGATTCTCACTTTCATGTTGGTCTATGGTGAAGCACAAGCTTTCACTGGCTCAGTGCATGTAATGTTGTAGGAGACGTGTTTTCCCTCACTCATGGCCTGCCTGTATGCTTATGCCTTGTGCTTCCCTTTTTCTTTTCCACACCAGTAGGGATGATTAGTTTTGGAACAGAAATGATGCTTTGACCCATGAAAATTCAGAAATGTCATGCCACACGTGATGGGGATGAAGTTATATCAGGCAAATCTGTAAAATACCTGTGACATAACTCAGACAAATGCAACACATTAGCAAGGGACTATTCATGTTTTGGCAATCATTCTTTTTGATTGACGATAGTTTGCTTTCTGTGATGGGAAAAACTTCCTGTGTTGTCTGTGTTTTCCTCCTAAGTGCTGGCACGTGATCCCTGTCCTGTTGTCTGTGATTCAGTCCCTGGCTGTTTGACATGAGCTCTTAGTGATAATGTATTCATCAGAATTTTATGTTTTGTTTGTGTAAAAGAAAGTGTGGGATGATGTAGGTGGCTTTTTGCACCTTATTAATTATGGTTTATCTAGAAATCTGATAAGGAGATGATGATTCTGATTACTTCAGTTACAACATAATAATTCTGATGCAATAAAGTGCATATTTTGATCACCAATATCTTGAGCGTTCTTCACTTAAAAATCAGATTATGTCTGCCCAGTGAAAATAGGAGGCTTCTCAACCTCTCCATTGTGCTCCCCTTGTAATGCAGTGATAAGAAGGAAAGCAGATTTTTAGTTGTAACTTGGATTGGGGAAAGATGCCATTTCATCCGCATTTAAATCATTGTTCAGATTACATGGAAACTTTGTGAAGATTTACTTAGGGAGATACCTGCTAAAGATGAGATTTTTATTATTTGCCTCTGACATGAAATGAATTAAGTTGTGAATATCATGACAATCTATTGGTGAAGTGTACTTATATTATAATGTTTCAAGAGTCTCTACACTGTTGGCAATGGAACAGGGAAGTTGATGTGTTGTACAGCTTGATTCACTTGCACCATTATGTTGCTCTGAGAATTTTACATCCATTTCCACCATTCCTTTCCCTACCATTTCCTTGCTTTTGCTTAATGAATTGTTGAAGATTTGAATGTTTGGTGTTTGCATTTCCATCCCTACTCCAAGTTATGCATTGGCTTTGCATTCTCATTTTCCAACTGGCATTTTTATTTGTGCTTGTGCTTGATTGTGATCCCGGATAAGGTTCAAGTGTGTTCCAACATATTTCTTATAGAATATAATGATGATGTTCCACAAGTCTGCTTGAGCTGAAACAATCCCAATGAAATAAGAAGGGACTAGAGCAACTTGTAATCTAGATTGTACTAACAATGTTCAAAAGAAAAAGTTGATTTCTATGATTTCGCTGTGGGCTATGCAAAAGTAAAATTAGCAGAGTGAGATTAAAATGTGTACTGTGTGCAGCTTGGTGCTCAGGAGGTGATGTTAAGATTTGGAAACCTCAGCAGTAAACATTGCTGCCTTGTTATTCATCTTCTGTGATTGCTTAAGATACTGTGCTTTACAACGATGCATTCCAACATGAGACGTTTGGATATAACATGTACATATGGGAACCACTATTTTTGTATGTTGTGTTGTGGATTTGCAAGTAAAGTTTTGCTGAAATTTGATTTGAAACGTTGTGCACATCCAAGTTTTGTCTCATTATTGGGAAAGTTTGTGTGTCTGTTGTGTTCCTCATTCTCCTGCATTCATTGCTCTATCAGTCAGAAAGCAGACCTGTGTGTGTGTGTGTGTGTGTGTGTGTGTGTGTGTGTGTGGTGTGTGTGTGTGAGGGGGGTGTGTGTGTGTGTGTGGTGTGTGTGTGAGGGCAGTACTGCCTTACTTGACTGAAATTCCAGCTAATGAAAATAATATGGAAATGCCACTTTGTCTGGTTGGGTCATTCATACCTCCATATTATTTAGTCAGGCTAGGGATATCAGTGTTGATCTCATCCAAAACCCAAAGCTTCTTCTGTTTATCTTTAACTTCTCAAAGTCTTGACAATGATGAGACACAAGTTACTGCTCATTAATTGAAACTTTTGGATGTGCTGCTTGAGAAAGAAAACCAGAGGAAAACTTGGTCTTAGTGCTGATTCAAGCCTCCATAGTGGTCAGGAGCATCCTTGTGTTAAGATGTCAAACATTTTAGGACAAGTTTGCGAGGTCATTTGTTTCTTATTAAGTATGAACGTGGAACCAAAGATTGTACCCAACATCAGCTGTTGATCTGCACAACCACAAGTCTATGAGTCAGGCTGTTGCAAATCCTTGTCACCTGTGCTTTTCATCAAGCCGGTGTAATATTGAAGAAAAATGTTTACAGATTTTTCTTTCTGCCATAGACTGTGAGTAGTTGAGCTGCAAGAAGTGATAGTCAGATTTCTCATTGGCAAGAAAAGCTTGAGAGGTAGACTACCGCACTAAAAGATAACCACCTACCTGAGAACTTGTGTTTATTCACACCGTTTAGAGGAAGCATCTCTTGTGAAGACTTTTTTAGTTTGGTACAGCATCAATGTGCTAGATGAAATTAAATTGGGACAGCCATTGAATGATGCAAGGCTAACATGAATGCATATCATTGTTTTATCAAGCAAGTTTTGATATCTGTCCACATTCTACCTTACAAGTTACATGGCTGCTGTGATTTGTTTTTCTCTTTCTCTCTTCTTACTCCAATGCATGCAATGCTGCCTGTGTGTTTACCTGACCTGACAAAAGAGAAAGAGTGGTAAGGAAATCTGAAGAAGGCTTGTATCTAGCTTGCTACAGTCTTCTTTCCTTCAGATTCCTCCAGCTTTCAGATGTGTCATGCCTGGAAATCTTGTTCTGCTGTTGAAAACACTTAGTATGTCATACTGCACTTGTAACATATTCCTTCAGACAGCTGTTGGGACACTCAGACTCTGCTACTCGGATGTGTTGCCGACTGGAAGGAAGTCATACGGAGACTGCTATTTTTGTACTTGTTACCAATGATCGAAATGGCTTGTGTGTTTCTTCTTCATGTTGTTATTTCTTTTTGCAAGTTTCTTGTAATCCTGACTTCTGGCAGTCATCTGAGAAGAAGATTAAATTGAAAAATAAAGGAAGATGTCAAATCCATTTCCTGTCCTGTTTTCTTCAGAATGCACTGCTGTTTGTCATGCTCAGCATTGGATATGAATATAATCACAATGACAATACTACTACTCATTACTACACACTTGTATTATACATACTGGCAAGGAGGAGGAACAAACAAAAATTGGGTTACTTCATAAGATGAAATGGAAAAAAGAAAATAAAAAGAAATCAAACAAGCAAAGACACATGTACATAGTCATTATAATCATGGCAACCAATGGCTAAACATTTGTAAACAGACTCGTAACTGCATTAGAAGAGAGTGAGCTACTGAAAGGTAGACGGACTCTAACCAAGAGCATTTCAAACACAATGCAATGCAAAATAGCCATGGGCTGTGTGAAGTATGAGTACATTACAGTACTTTTATGAGGCAAAAATTAAAAAGCTGTGGTTACAGTAACCCAGCCGACCTTTATTTTCTGCTGACTTTAAACTTTTTTTCCCATCATGCTCTCCTCCCCCAAAAAGATTTTTTCTATCAATAAGAAACAAACACACGACAAACACCAAAATCAAAGTCTTTCGGGCACACGCCCTTCTTCAGTGAACGTTACAGGTAAAAAAAGATTTTTTGAAAGACGGTAAGCAACAAACTGTGCTATCCCATTTCCC
>JAWQFJ010002030.1:0-12500 GCA_034096865.1 Theodoxus fluviatilis
CTCTTCCGAGAGGCTGAAACATAAATTACAAAATATCTAACGTCAAAAAGCAAGATTCAGTTACTTAGATGAGTTGACACAAGGCATTTGCGTTCAACAAAACAACGTTCCAATCAAGCATCCATGCCAGATGGGGAGACGTGCAAAATGTTTAGAGGCAACTTGTTACCATCTTCAGACATGGACATGATAATGCAGTCATCATCAGTTCTTCTTAATGACCACAGCCATGAACTACAGCAGTGAGCTGCTATCATAGTTTGCAGCCGGGATGTAACCCCCAGTGGGCTGCTAAATATAGTCCCACTATAATCAGTTTATATTTAGTGCATCATACACTACTATGTTTTAATAAAAGACGCGTCTTTTTTTGGACAAAATAATTGTTTCAAATGAAACCCAAAGTGCAAGCCAAGGTGTTTTTGAACAGTGTTGAGATCAGTTCATGAGAACTGCTCAGCACTGGGCCATAAAAGAAACGGAAAAATCTCGTTAAAATGTTCAATTTCCAAACGCCTTTGGCTGACCAAGCAGACAATTGCAGACTGAAAACTGCTCTGCACATGCAAGCTGAATCTTTTCTGAACACATGTCAGTCAGTTGCAATGACGACTGGCCAGTTGAAACACAGTTTCTTTGGAATTTTCAACCATGCCCCCAAGACGCCGCCTGACTGACGCTGAAAGAGGAATGGCCATTGCGTGGCTCAATGAAGATGTGACAGTGCGAGTTGGCAGGCGACTCTGAGTGACATATTCCGTCACCGCTTCCATGGCACTGGGAGTGTGCAGGAGCCACGCAGGCCTGGAGGCCGTCGACTCACGACCAGACAGCAAGACCGTTACGTCATCCTGTCGGCCCTACGCAACAGAACCGCCATTACCAACGTGCTCAGAGAGCAGATGCGGACAGCCACCAACGTTACCATCAGTGATCAGACTGTTCGCAACCGTCTGCATGCCGTTAACATGCGATCAAGGCCCCGAGCGGTGCAACCGCCCCTCATTCAAGCTCATCGGGCAGTTCGCCTGGCTTGGACACGACGTCATTTGGCCTGGACCAGGCAGCAGTGGTCCAGGGTGCATTTTACCGACGAGTCTCGCTACACCCTGTCCTTCAACGATGGTCGAATTTGCGTCTGGAGACGAGCTGGAGAGCGCTTCTTCGACGCAACGGTCGTGGAGCATGGTCGCCATGGGGGCGGTTCTCTGATGGTATGGGGTGGCTTTAGTCTTCACTACAGAACCCCCTTGCACCGCGTCCAATCTGACCGGCGTCGCCTACAGAGACAACATCCTGCAGCCCATTGCCTTGCCTGCCCTTCAGGCCGTGGGACCAGGCTCCGTACTGCAGGACGACAACGTTCCGGCACGCAGATCACGGGTCGTCACCAACTTTTTGCAGGCAACAAATCACCAGGATGGCCTGGCCTGCCCGATCACCTGATTTGAACCCGATCGAACACCTCTGGGATGTCCTAGGGCGACAGTTTCGCGCCAACCCCCCTCCTCCACCAAACCTCAACATTCTGTTCCAGAATATGGACCAGGAGTGGCAGGCAATTCCCCACAACACCCTCCAGACTTTGGTCAGGTCCATGCGACAACGCTGCGTGGAGTGCATCCGAGCAAATGGCGGCCACACTCGTTATTGACACTTTTGTGTGACATGCTCTTGGCTCTGATTATTGAAAATAGGGGTGTGTCCATTTCATTTAATTCTTTGCAAACATTAATTTGTATTAACACCTGAAAATGTCATTGATCAATCGACAAATGAATGAATTAAAAAGACTTTTTGACTTTCTTCGGTGATCAGTGTCGTTCGTTAAAAATAGCGTGTAATAAAAACCGCTGGCGCTGAACCTCCAGGTTTTGGCATTTAAGAAAAGATTGGGTTCGAACCCGCAACCTCTCGAGAAAAGAGGGGGAAAACACACATAAAAACACAAAAAAACCACAACCTCTCGAAAAAAGAGAAGAAAAAAAAGTTTCAGCGCAGAATCAAACCTGGTCATGCATGACCAAGAGTCGAACGCTCTACCAGCTGAGCCATTAGAGAATTGCAATGACGGAGTGTTTGTAAAGCATGTAAATCCATTTCTAAGCTATCGGCCCAGGAACAATCAACCATATATTTTAAACATGATGGATAGGTTCAGGAAGCTCCTATTATGACATGCTTTGCTTTCCTTTGGCATGTCATAGACGCTGAATTAACACTCACACAGTCACACAGAGGAGGAAGTGTATTATAGATGTTCAACCCAGACATGTGCATTCGTACTCATTCAGTGATTCACGCACACACCGTGTGTGGTTACCGTGGTTACGTTGTGTTTTCTTCGCGTAGACACTGATCTATATCTAAATACGTGGAGTAGATAGAAAAAAATGGCTAGTAAGAAAAAAGAGAGAAAGGCAAGGGCAAAAAACTTCAGTGAAACCGAAATGAGTGTGTTGGTCCTGAAATGCGCCGCTTACATAAAATCTAAGCGCAAGAAGGACTTGCCTGACGACGTCATTCTTTCGGTTGCTGTGCCTTTGAATAATTCTGGGTTCGACTGATTTCTTTATGGATCTCGTCGGTGATGGCCAAGATTTCCTTTCGATGGAATCGAATCTTTCTGAACACCTCTTCATCATTAAATACTTCTAACGGGTGCCTTTGGTCTCGGAATACTCGGTTTTTCCTTAACAGATTGTCATGAATTCGTTTCTTAAGCATAATTGCTGCCATCTTGCCTCTCTCGATAACCCCGGTTTATCTATTTATCTTGCCGACTTCGGGAGAATAGTTTAACACTCTGCTTTGACGCGAGTTTAGGGCTAAATCGCCGTCATGAATAGGAGAATTTAAACCGAAGTCAAGATAAATCGGGGATAGGAGATAAATCGAGTGTTAAAAAGATAAATCGCCGTCGTGAATACGGGCCAAGAACAATAAAAATACAGCCAGAGAACTACCAGAATCGGCGATAGGCCCTGGACGCCTAAGCAAGCCGAAGAATTCTATTCTATTCTATTCTATTCACCCTCCTTCAAAAATCTCCTCGCAAATGACGTCACGTTATTCGACGTCAAATGATGACGTCACAGATTTTGCAAAATGGAGTCTGTTGAATCGTTTTCATTGAAACACCAAAATGTAAAAAAGTCACATTTTTTTCAAACCTCGATTCTGAAAATTTGATAATATTGAATCGGACCTAACTTCCAGTCAGTGTGCAAAATCTCAAGGAAATCCGTCCAGTAGTTTTTGAGATATAGGCCGTGGAGACGGGACAGACAGACAGACACACAGACAGACTAATAAAGTCTGTAGGACCTCCAGTAAACCTGGAGGGATAAAGTCTGTAGGACCTCCAGTAAACCTGGAGGGATAAAGCAAGTGGCCCTTTATTTCTTTTGAGTAGTATATATCATGATAGTGCCTTCATCATGCATCATGATGACGTAACAATGTCACATTTTAAATTTAGCTCGGGGATTTCTTTATTCTTGAAAATAGTCTTTTTTAAATTTCACACTTGGCTCACATCCTCCATCCAAGTTGAAATCCACTAGAAATTACATTCCCGCAGCAAACCATGTCAGCTGCCAAATCAGAAGAAAATAAATAGCACATGGAGAGCACAGAGCAGATATTGAGGAGGAGCAACACCAGTACCACCATACAGATCTGCATCAGCACCTACGTTTCTATTAGACATTTTCTACAGGTCACCAGTTTGGTTTCTGTCTGAGGTCCCAGTACTTTTTCTTTCATCCCTGAAAGGATTTTGGCTTCCTACAAAAAAACAGGCTTGTCAATTCAAAACCTGGCCGCAACTAAACTACAGTGCAGACTGCAGATTGTGACCCCTATTCTGGGTATAACAAGCCATTGTCTTCACTTCAGCGATAGATGGACAGCAGTCAAAGAATTAAGCATGTCATTTGACTGGTTATTTCAAACCTGGAAATCATTGTCTGCACAGCAAGACGGCATGAGAACCAACCTAACCAAATACAACTGTTGACAAAGGCATATGTACAGCAAAGACCTCCAGATGACTTCACCTGGACATTGGTGCAATGCCAGCCATTCGCTAAGCATCCAGTATGGAGGAACAACTGTGGTCAGAGCTGAGGATTATTCCCACTCCACAAAATCATTTACCCGCCAGTTTTGCGCATCTCACCTTCCTGGCAAAGACCCTTAACATCACCTCCATCACAGGTCTGCTTTCAAATGTACTTGTTGCACTTATCACCACACACAAACTTTCCACAAAACTCCAAAGCAGCATTGTATATGACCTGTCTGTCCACCAGAGACAACTGCAAACCTTTCTCAGCCCGTGAATAAACCTCTACAACAGCCACAGCGTTGTAACTCTCCACACACGCTCTTTCGAACCCATCCACCTCAGGTCCATACAAGCAATCACTGAAGGACTCCATGCGAGAGAAGATCTGTGCATCCAGTCGGTGCATCAGTCCATTCGCCGTCACGTTGACAGAACCCTGACAGCCATCATGGCTGGCCACCGTGACCCCATCTATGGGCGTGTAGTCCAGAACAATGTTCTTGGCAGGGTTGCGCTATCCAACAAGGTAGGCATTGACAACGAAGCTCTGGGCCAGGCTGACCAGGCCTCCAGTCAGAGACAGGACCCCCCAGTGAAGGCGTTGAGAGCCTCTACCCAGATCCAGCTGAAGGGGAAGGAGCTGCCCTAGTTCCTCTCCAGATGAACGTGAGCATTCCTCCCTGTCACCTTCAGCCCAGTGCTGCGGTCCTGATAGATGTACTGGAGAACAGGGGAGTTCAGACTGTAGACAAACCAGTGAAGGGGGAGGGGGAGGTGCACCATCCATCCTTCAGGCCCAGCCCCCCCAGGGCCTCAGGGTGTGGGGGGGCCAGCCACCCCTTCCAGGCTGACATTCCCCAGTGTGAAGTCAAACCTTGTCTCATTGGCCGTGCAGTAAAACTTTCCGCCAGGAACAGTCCATTCAAGTTAGGGGGGGTGAAGAATCATCAGGATTGGCAACAACTGGATATCCATCAACAGAGACCTTGACATCAGAAGCATTAAAGAACTTGTCTTGGGCGTTCAGGGAGCATGTGGGGCAGACCTGGCTGGAGAGAATGCTGGCCAGGGCAAATGGTGCTTGGTCCGAGGAGTTGTTGGTCTTGCTGGGCAGCACAAGTCCAAAGAGGACTCCACGAGTAAACTTCTGGTCCAGATCAATGAATCTCATGTACCATCCCTCAAAGAAGGACCCTACGTTGGGATACTTCTGGGGGTCAAACTGGCTGCAGCTGCCTCCTCCAAGGAAACCCAAGATGGCCAAAGCAGCAGCAGCCAAGAACTTCCTTAGGGGTGTCATGGTAACACAAGACCAGGTGGAATTACAGAGGATTCCTCAGAAACTTTCATTTTTCTGGTCTTCTGAAGCCACCTCTTCAACATATTCATCTTTCAGAGATTCTCCATTTCCTGCAGCTGCATCACCAGTTGAAAGTGTCACATTTCCTGAAGATTCTTAATTGACATTGTCATAGCCTTGGTCAAAGAGTATATTTCTGAGCCGGTTTTGCCCAACGTTTTTCATTAAACTTTCACAGATGTCGACTGTGTCCATTGCTCCTTGTACGTTTGTGTCCATTGCTCCTTGTACGTTTGTCTCCATTGCTCCTTGTACGACTGTGTCCGTTGCTCCTTGAACGTTTGTGTCCATTGCTCCTTGTACGTTTGTGTCCATTGCTCCTTGTACGTTTGTGTCCATTGCTCCTTGTACGACTGTGTCCGTTGCTCCTTGTACGTCTGTGTCCGTTGCTCCTTGAACGTTTGCAAAGACGGCTGCCAGCAGTCACGCGTGTGTGGTCACTTCAAGAAGCAACTAGCATGTGTGTGTGTGTGTGTGTGTGTGTGTGTGTGTGTGTGTGTGTGTGAAAGAGTGAAAGAGAGAGAGAGAGAGAGAGAGAGAGAGAGAGAGAGAGGGAGAAAGAGAGACAGAGACAGAGACAGAGAGAGAGAGACAGAGAGAGAGACAGAGAGACAGAGAGAGAGAGAGAGAGACAGAGAGAGAGACAGAGAGAGAGACAGAGAGAGAGACAGAGAGAGAGAAAGAAAGAAAGAGAGACAGAGACAGAGACAGAGAGAGAGACAGAGAGAGAGAGAGAGAAAAAGAGAGAGAGACAGACATAGAGAGAGAGAAAGAGAGAGAGAAAGAAAGAAAGAGAGACAGAGACAGAGACAGAGAGAGAGACAGAGAGAGAGAGAGAAAAAGAGAGAGAGACAGACATAGAGAGAGAAAGAGAGAGAGAAAGAAAGAAAGAGAGACAGAGACAGAGACAGAGAGAGAGACAGAGAGAGAGAAAAAGAGAGAGAGACAGACATAGAGAGAGAGAAAGAGAGAGAGAAAGAAAGAAAGAGAGACAGAGAGAGACAGAGAGAGAGAGAGAAAAAGAGAGAGAGACAGACATAGAGAGAGAGAAAAAGAGAGAGAAAGAAAGAAAGAGAGACAGAAAGAGAGACAGAGACAGAGACAGAGAAAGAGACAGAGAGAGAGACAGAGAGAGAGACAGAGACAGAGACAGAGACACAGAGAGAGAGACAGAGAGAGAGAGAGAGAAAGAGAGAGAGAGAGACAGACATAGAGAGAGACACAGAGAGATAGACAGAGAGACAGAGACAGAGAGAGAGAGACATAGAGAGAGAGAAAGAGAGAGAGAAAGAAAGAAAGAGAGACAGAGAGAGAGAGACAGAGAGAGACAGAGAGAGAGACAGAGAGAGGGATCATGACATGTTTTCAATTGGCATGGCAAATACAATGGCACGTAAATGAGTTCCAAAGTAGTGTTTTCATCTGAGGAGCGAGTGTGAATGCCGCAAGTAAGTTTTACCTATTCAAGTGTATGCTCTATTTGTGTCGGGATATGTTTGGAAGACAAGGGTACTCCCAGCGTCCTAACATTTGGGACAATGGGCACAGAATGGTGATACATTTTATTTTGAAAGCGATTTTATTAAGATCTCTTCTTGGTGACAAGAAATGGCAAAATCAAGTTCTTCATATGAAAAGATTTTGAAAGAAATCTTTAGAGTCTGTCCCGAGCTTTTAAGTTATTTTCGGCATTCGATGACTCATTTAATTAGAAGAACCAGCGGCTTTTTCATGATAGGAAGAAAACGGAAATGGATGTGCCACAGGCATTCAAAACGAGACGTTGTTTGTGCACAAACTGAACAAAGTTTGCCCAGAAACACCAAAGACATCAACGTTTGCGTTTGGAATCCTTCTTCAGGGGTAAGATTTACCAAAGCGTCTCTTCAACGTAATATCGATCAACGATCTTCAACTTTCCCTCAACAGTCAGTCTTTTTTCACTTACTTATCTTAAATTGAATTTCTGTTCATATCCATCATTAAACATCTCAGTGGCGCAGCCTTTCACGATCTGAAGTTTCGCATTTAAAATTAAAACGATTTATAACCGGCTTCCCAGTGCAAAGAAACGCAAAGGAGTGGGCCTTTTCAGCCCTCTGCATCGGTTACACGGCCTAAGGAGGCGGTTCGTAACTGGAAGACTTGTGATGATCGAAGCAGAAAATAGGAAAATGGTTTAAAGGCTTTCAACATCTTTTTTACTCAAACCTTGGTGCTTCACCCTATATGTGGTGAAATGGCCGCTCGCTAGCAACAGACCTGCTCGTTTTTCTTCGGCGTAACTTCAGAGCTTTTTGACCTTCTGCGAAAGTTATTCATGAGTTAACTACTTTGAGTACATGGCGGAGGGGCTGGGTTTTCGAGACTTTTCCAGCATTCATAGACATAAGCAAAGGAAAAAGATCTCTTGATTTCATTTCCTCTCCTACTGACCTTTTCCCCAGATACAGATGATTATAAACTCTTCCGCTTTGATCGTCGCCTTCATTTGAGCGTGGACTTGTTCATGCAGAATACGCAGCCTCACAGCTTCAGTGGCCAGAGGTTCACCTTGGCTGAGGCCTTGATGGTGGCCTTGAACTGGGACTTCCTCGTCGATGAGGTGTTACTAGAAGGATGTGAGACGAAACGTCAAACCGCTTGGTTGGGTCCAATCCCGGGTCAAGGGATACCAGCCGGGGATCAGGCTTTGTTCTCTCCATTGAGTCAGGGTCTGCCTGATATTGAGCTTGGTTGCCTGCAAACCACGGGCAAGATTAGAACAGCTTCGTCTTTCTGTGCCTTCTGATTGCATCAGCAGCCATACCCAAGCACTACATTAGTCTTCCTCTTGCTACTGCTTGTACATGCGTAGTGTCAGCCTGTTGCTACCTAGTATCTTTCAAGAGTCTCTCCCACACCAGCTTCAACATCATACTGAGAAGTGACGATAAGAATTTTCTCTGTGGAGCATATATCAGAATAGCCTGGGAAAGTGTTGGTTCTTGTAGAGGGGACCAGACGAGCGTCAACCTTTTTGAATAATTGCTTGAATCATTGTTTTTGACATGGCGGTATTTCGAACAAGTAAGTACACAGACAGTCTGGAAAGGGAGTTGTGGTCAGGAACATTAACTGACTTTTACGTCGGACTGACGTGTTATGCGGCTTCTCCAAAGGGAGGAACCTCAAATGCAGCCTTACTGGAATTAACGTTCATCTTCAGAAATCGAATGAAAAGTGACAGACTGTCCCTCTCCAGAGTGGACCCGCTGCCTTTGCGTCGCACAACGTCGTTTCGGGGCATTTTCCTCGATCGTGCATGCAAATGTATGTAGTCTGTTTGGGAGAACGCCATCATGTCGACTATATTCGCAAATCAATTGTTGATATATCCTCACACAGTTTCACAGGATTGAAACATACTGGATTTGAAAGTAGTGTGCATGCGTGCGTGCGTGCGTATGTGTGAACGTGATGCCTGCTTACCTCCTGTCATCAGCGGTCAGACCAAGAGGGGGGTTTGGTGTGTTGGCAACCCACGGCCTCCATGCCATTCCTCGCCCAGGAATCAGTGACGCCTCCTTCTAACAGACCTGTCAACGGCAGCCCGCACCCTTCGTCTCAACATGAGTCTGCAAAAGACAGAGGTAATACTTCAACCAGCGCATGGACAAGCCGTCTCAGAACCGGTCATCAAAATCAATGGCTCAGAATTGCGGGCGGTGGACGCCTTCGCTTACCTGGGGAGCTGTCTCACATGTGGTTGCAGCTGGGACAGGGAGATCTCCAATCATCTTGCAAATGCAGGGACATCTTTTGGACGGCTTTGGATTAGAGTGTGAAACGTAGACAGTGTACAGCAGGCAGCTCAAGACCCTCGACCAGTTCCATCTGAGATTTCTCCAAGAAATCATGGAAATATCCTGGAAGGACAGATCGAGCTCCCAAAATAGAAGTGCTGCAGCGGGCCCAAATCTGAGGCAGTGAGACCCTCATCATGAAGGCCCAGCTACGTTGGGTCGGTCATGTCATGAAGATGAGCGACACCCGCCATCCCAAAATGATATTTCTCTCTGAGCTGGCTGATGGTGCAAGAGCCCCTGGAGGTCAAACCAAACGCTACAAAAACGGCATAAAGGCCACTCAGAGCTAAGAGAATCAGTGTCTCAGGTTGGTAAACCCTGGCTTCGGACCGTAGCGCTTGGTGCTCGGCTGCCCAGGGTGTAGCGGCTTTTGAGAAGTGTCGCATGCAGAGATTGGAAAGCAAGCGTGCTGCCCGTAAAGAAAGGAGGTTGGACTCTACTACTGCTGCTGCATGCCCGGTGTGCGGTCGCTTATGTGCATCGCAGTTGGGGCTGCAATCCCACCTTCGGAGTCACTGAGGTCATCGTCGCCCGCGACGGACATCCAAGAAGAAGATTTCTGTGTGTGTGTGTGTGTGTGTGTGTGTGTGTGTGAGTGTGTGTGTGAGTGTGTGTGTGTGTATGTGCATGTGCGCGCACGCTTGCTTTCTTTTTCATATGTGTATGTGTGTGCGTGAATGCGTAAGTGCGTTCATGCATGCATGCGCTTGCGCGTGTTTGCGTGCGTGCGTACGTGCGTGCATGTGTGCGCGTATGTGTGTGTGCACGCTTGCTTGCTTCCTCGTGCATATGTGTGTGTGCGTTTGTGTATGTGTATGTGTGTGTGTGTGTGTGTGCGTGCGTGCATGCGTAGGTGCGTTCATGCATAGGTGCGTGCGAGCGTATGTGTGTGTGTGTCTGTGTGTGTGTGTATGTGTGGTTTTTTTAATAGAAAGATTGAAACGCACGTCTATCTGTAAGAAGAATTTGAACAAAAGGAGTGAAATAGAACTGGCTGTACGAAAGCGGCTGGAACGGTGACAGACAGGGGTGACGATGTTGCAGCTGGCGCAACAGCACTGGCAGTGATCCTAGTAGAGAAGGGCGACTTGTAGGGTCACGGTCCGCACCAGACAGCCTGTTGTTGTGGAAGAAAGACCCCATTTGGCGCTGCTCTCCGTGCTTCCCGTGGTTTTCTGTTGCAGCCGGCAAACTCACATTACTGATCAAAGTGCTCGAATAGACGTGGATGGGTTTATTCACCTCCAGACCATGTATAACCCTTCTTCCCCACTTGGCTTTCATTTCAGACATAATCAAGAGTCAAGCAAATTTACGGCCTGCCTCAGCAGAGCTTCTACAGGTGTCCCTGATACCACGTGTGAACCAAGGGGATTTCCGGCGCTCCACGGAAGTCTTCCTTCAAATCTCCTCGGGTTTTGACCCGCGATTCCCATCATGGTCTTATTCCACTTCCGATTATTTTTATGTATCTATAGATTCAAATACACTTTGATATTTTTGTCAAGTGTGAAACCATTTTAAAACTCGACCAAACTGAATAACTACAGGATGTTGAAGAAAGTACCCCCTAACTGATAGGCTGGAGGAAAACATGCCTCCGGGGGTTTTTTTCTTTAAGTTTTTGTATTGTTAACGGAAGGGCAATACAAAAACTTACATCATCTGCAATTGCAATGTTCATTAACAGACTTTTGAATCTATATCTGCAGGTTTCTTGGGAAATAATGTTGTGTCAATGTCTGCAGTGTTCACTGGAAGTACTTTTGTATCTTTGACTGCAGTGTTCACTGAAAGAGCTTTTGTATCTTTGACTGCGGGTTATATTGGGAAAACTGTTGTATACTTGACTGTAATGTCTATTAGGAAACCTTTTGTGTTTTTGACTTTAAAAAGTCTATCCAGTAACGCTCACGCTCCTTTGTTACGTGTTATCCTGCAAAATGTGGGAGTTCTTTTTTCCAATTTCATTTTAGTCCCCCGCAGAATATCTTTAACTTTTTTCTCTCGCAAATGCAGAGTTTTTGTGTCTTTTTTCCGTTTCGTTAAGGCGAAGAATGTTTGTAAGAGCAATTCGTTTTCAGGAATCGACTCTGTGTGATCCTTCTTTTTTCCAACTCCACTACCAAGTATTCATCCATCTGAGCTGCGCCCTGGCCCCCTCCAAGTTCTTCAGTCAAGTTCCTGAATTACATAGCATGCGCAACGAAAAGGTCAAAATGTATTGATTCTGTAGCCATTAGCACCAAAACGTGTAAAGAACACATCAGTAACAAGCACCAAGGATGAAAAACATGGGCTCGAATACAATAAAAAGTTTCAAAACTCGCAAGAATCGCGGTAAAAGGTGACACATAAACTGTTAAAAACTGCAGGAAGAGAGAGAGAGAGAGAGAGAGAGAGAGAGAAAGAGAGAGATAGAGAGAGAGAGAGAGAGAGAGAGAGAGAGAGAGAGAGAGAGAGGGAACTGAAATGAACACTTTATTAAAGGGGCCATCAGCCAGTTACAAATTATCAAACAGGACAGCCTCCGCAAGTTCGGAGACAATCAACTCAATGTACCTCTTTCAACGCACCTTTTCTCCTCTTCATAGTATGATATAGGTAAGTGCATACCGCTCGTATAATCGTTTGTTCATTTGCTCCCATAAGTTGTGCAAATATATTGTTACATTCAGTAGCATGTGGGACTAAATATCTATCTCTCAAGTCACTCACAGCAGGGCATCGAATCAAAACGTGGTATTCGTCTTCATCTTCTTCCTGGCACAATGGACATAGCGATGAAGCTATTGCTTCATACCTGTGCTTATGAATGTACAAATCAGTGGCGCTAAAACGAAATTTAATGAATCTCCCTCTGTAAATATCTTTATCTACATTGTAAAGGTGTTTCAACTGCTAGGGTGATCTGAAAACTCTTATACACTATGTATCTGTCACTTTTGTACAGTTCGTTTGACAATTTTTCTTTCTATCTCTCTGTTAAAGAATTCGTTAAACTACACAGAAAGGAGGCTTCACTTCCAACTCACTGGTTTTCCCACACATGTTCCAGTCTGTTCTCTCGAAGCATGTCACGTAGTCTGTATGCCCAGTTGTTCCCTACATCAATATTTTTAACAGCATTTTATACACACGTTTCGGTAATCTTTCTTCATGCATATTAAGAATTTTGAGCCAATATTTGGCAACTCGTACAGCTGCATTAATCGACAGA
>JAWQFJ010002030.1:17500-40447 GCA_034096865.1 Theodoxus fluviatilis
TATGTAACTATATCTCTTAAATTCTCTTTCTCCCTCTATGTATTTATGTTTCTCTGTACTTCTTTATGTACCACTCATAGTCTTTTCGTCATTGTCTGTCCGTCCCTCCATCCACCCATATGTCTGTCCATCTGTCTGTCCGGCTCTGTCCGTCAGCCTGTCTCTGCCACCCTGTGGGGTTCTCTCTCTCTCTCTCTCTCTCTCTCTCTCTCTCTCTCTCTCTCTCTCTCTTCCCTACCCCCCCCCCCCCTCTCTCCTCTGTACGTGCATTTACTACATGGCATAGGTAGATTAGCACGCAGCTTGTATATCTGGTCGAAAACCTCTTTCAATAGTTTTATATCGAGCTGGGGGTCATCATGGGTGTGAGCTGGTCAGTGAAAGTCAAGGACTTACAGTTCGCGTCATTATGTGACCTCGTCTAGCCCAGACTCTTCTTGATCCAATCATCACCGAGATGCTGAGGTATTTTGCAAGGCCTTTGCTCACTCTCTTGGGTAAGCCCAGTAGTGTCAGGCCTGGGACTACGTGTCGGTGCACGGTTCCAAGAGAACCTATCACCAGGACAACGATCTTGGTGGAAAAACCCGCTTCACAAAGCCTGAAGTGTAGTGGCATGTATTTGTTGAACTTATGTTTATAACATGCGTCCAGAAATACATCAAAAGGGTTGGACACTTCAACAATGAAAGCGGCTGATTGACTATGGTCTAATACGCATAGGTCTGGTTTGCAAGTGTCTATGGCTTCTCCGTGCAGAGCCACTGGCTGATTGTGGAACACTTCACAATATTCCGTCAGCACCGACTTGGTGAGTTCCTGCAGTACGAGCTCCACACAACGATCGTGTCGCTCTGTGTACAGACCCCGCAGTCTCCTACATCCATTCAGTGCGTGAGAATTTGTGTCTGTACTAAATCCACACAATGAACACTCGCGCGGGTATGTTTCTGGATAGTACCTGTTGTTGACAGCGCTAGTTTCCAGCAGTTGGAGCCGACCCTTCACCACAAATCGAGTCAGTTGATCGGTGATCGCGCTATTTGTCAGGTGTCCGTTGGAGCAAGTCATGTCGGCGACGGGCACGGCGTCGCGGAGTAGTCTCCCTTGTTGCTCCAGGCCGCGCCAGTGCTGTAATGATTTTTCTATGTCGTTCTTCTTCATTGCTGAGAACAGGCACTTGGAATTGGTGAAGCGAAGAGTGATCTCGTCGTCGTCTGACAATGGCATCACCACCCCAAAGAGATCGCTATCGCGGTCGAACTCGAGGTTCATTTTCAGCCGAACACACAGCTCATTCAGCTCCACGAAAACTGAGCGTGGCCAGTTCACTTTGCAGCTCTTTGCAATCCTGCCGGAATCGTTGGTCTCATACCCACCGAAGCTGGTTTCTTCCTCACTTGCCATGGGAACCTTTCTCTTACTCATGTGGAGAGAGAAACTGCTTCTTGCGACTGCTCTCACTTGTGGGTCGTCGTTGTTGAGGCATGAAAGTAAGAATGATACCCGCTTGGCATGGTACATTGTTTTCAATAACTACCCCACTAACCAACCGCCCAACCCACCAAAAGGTATAGAATCATGATTGTGCCAATCGTATTAATTCATATCTAACAATACAATCTTCCTTCTGACAGTCTCTGTCAGACTCTGTTCGGTCGTGTTTTCCCGCCTCAACAACACGAGGAATCGTCTCATACTTGACGAGAATGACGGTTTGTTTACCAAATTTAACACTGAACCGTCACAGTCATCATCAACACAAGTAGTTTAGAGAGTTAAAGACCTTCCAAAGCACACAAAAGGTGATATGACCCAAACACCATCCATCCATCTGTCCATCAATCCATCCATCCATTTATTCGTCCATTGGTCTATCTTTCTATCCACCATTCTATCAATTCGTCCATCCATCCGTCCATGCATTCATTTGCATGAATTTTTAAAAGTATTTCCTTTTGGAGCGTCATTTTGCGAAACTCACTGACTTCATTTGTTGAAATCATTGTTCTTCAATGATATATGAAAAGTTCTAAACTCTAATGTAAAAAATCACGTGATGTATGTTAGTGAAAAATAGATGAGGGGAGAGAGAGAGAGAGAGAGAGAGAGAGAGAGAGAGAGAGAGAGAGAGAGAGAGAGAGAGGGGGGAGGGAGGGGGGGAGGGGGGAGGGGGGAGGGGGGAGGGAGGAAGGGAGGGAGGGAGGGCGGGAGGGAGGGAGGGAGGGAGGGAGGGAGGGAGGGAGGGAGGGCGGGAGGGAGGGAGGGAGGCAGAGGAAGAGAAAGAGGAAGAGAAAGAGAGGAGAGAGAGGGGATGAACGATTTATTTTATGGAGAGGCCTCTAGCTCATTTCAATGTAAATTTAGAGAAACATTTAAATGCATGACATCTATATACACCATGAATATTTTCTTACATTTATCATTGGACGGACACTGTTCATTTCTCTCCTTTCATCGCGATGGTTCACAGCTCAAAAGTTTGCCCTAAATGATCGATCGAGGTACTACAATCCTCCCTGAATTTAAAAGCCCTTTCCACTATTAGATGTCTGACATCTGCATACGGAACCTTATAAAACATAGCTAAACACCTTTTTCTATTTGTACAAGGTAAAATGCTAATCCCATTCCCATTTTTATCCGTCTGTACAAGTGGAAGAGAGAGAGGGAGGGAGGGAGAGAGAGAGAGAGAGAGAGAGAGAGAGAGAGAGAGAGAGAGAGAGAGAGAGAGAGAGAGAGAGGAGATACATTATTTGGAGCGTCACTGGATAATAAACAAAATCAGTTAAATACGATTCCCTTTACTGATAAACATAATGTCTTACGGAAGGACAAATGCAGAGACAGATGGGTAGATGAATGAATTATTGGACGCAGGCGGCCGAATGAATGGATCGGTAAACAGGTGAAGAGACGGATAGAAGCTGGAACTGTTTTAAAATAGAGAAGTCGGTGCAGCTCAGGCAATACATTTAGGTCTTCACCATATCCATGTAAAGCCAGATGCCATTAGGGAAACAGAGACGCAATGATTCAGACTCAATTTGGCGTGGCATCAGCCTGTCCATGTCAGAAAGCAAAAACCGCAGGGAGATGGCAGTGACAGCACTGCAATGATTCAGACAATGCTCATGGGAGTAAAACGACGACGACAGCTCGATGACCAGTTTTGATTTACTACTTTTTGAGTCAGTGACTTCACAAACGGCCGTGTTGGGGTTGGAAAGTGGGGGATGGGGGTGAAGGGAGGGGGGGGGGGTGAGGGGACCTGGCTACAAACTCATTATGGAAAGACTCACCTCATTCGAAAGCATCGTGTTTGCCGTGACTAAAGCGATAAAAACCGCTGGCGCTGAACCTCCAGGTTTTGGCACAACAACAAAAAAAGATCGGGTTCGAACCCGCAACCTCTCGAGAGAACTATTGATGCATTCAACATACATCTTTGACGGTACTACTATTGACCGCAATACCCCGCAATACCCCGCAATACCCACAAATATACCGCAATACCACCAAATATGCAACTCGTACTTGCGTCAAATCGCCGTAGTTTGATGTTTGCTTCGTCCAAAGAACATACGTTACATAGACATAAAGAAGCGTCACTCCGCGATTTTAAGCAAGACGAGATTTAGAGTTGCGTCCCTTGTTTTGGTTGGCTGGCAGGCGAAATCAATGCTTGGAGCGATTATGCTCTAGCTACCTATTTTATGAGCCAGTGAGTCTCTCAAATTGACAATAAACTGATGACTGCTCTAGTGTTTAAACTGCCAAGACTTATCCGACAGGCAAATGAAGACAACGAGTTTAGATCTGATAGGTGGTCATTCAATGATCATAGTATACTATCACGTAACTATGTTTGGCCAGAAAACAACATTGAAACTGATGCGATGTTTCGATATCCTAATACGCTCAAAATACTTCTACTCAATTTTGAGACACATGGGTCGCCAAAAACCATACAAATTCAACTAAACTTTCGGACCGATACACAGAAGCGACCGCATCACGAAGGGACGTAACTCTCGGAAACAGTCAAACCAAGGCGATCGCATTAGATCAGTCTTGGCAGCGTTCAGCGGGCTAAGTAAACATCAAACTACGGCGATTTGACGCAAGTACGAGTTGCATATTTGGTGGTATTGCGGTATATTTGTGGGTATTGCGGGGTATTGCGGTCAATAGTAGTACCCAGATTTGATAAATTAATGCTGTTCAAGGGTTACATTTTCGAAACGAAACGACCCGCATCGTAAAAAATCCTTCTGTCTCCTTCACCAACGTTCTGGAAATTATTCATTCTCGCATGGGTTCCCCGAAACTCTAAATGACGTCAATCTAAAAAGATACCCATAATTTCTGCTGTTACGTCAATTGAAATGTTGAGACAGAAAGCTTCTAAGTGGGACTGAATTTCAGATCGTACATGCAAATGACGTCATGCTATTAATGACGTCAAATTTGGCTTTGCCGTCAAATGTCATTTCAATAATTTTTCGACCGGTAATTTCGAGAATACGACCTTAGAAAACCACTTTCTCTTCAAGCCTCGATTCTGAAAATTTGATACATTCAATCGGACCTAACTTCCAGTTAGTGTGCAAAATCTCAAGGAAATCCGTCCAGTAGTTTTTGAGATATAAGCCGTGGAGACGGGACGGACAGACAGACAGACAGACAGATAAAGTCTGTAGGACCTCCAGTAAACCTGGAGGGATAAAAAGGGGTGTAATGAATTCCTACATTCCATCCCATTAATACACAGATAGAATTACTCTGTTGATGTTTTTTTCTCAAAATAATGACTTTCTTGATTTTTTCGCAATTTGAACTACGAGATGCTTCCCGGTGCAGCACAGGCTGTACTGAATGCGAGTCTTGTGCATTCCGTACTCTGTCGCGTGGCGCGGCGTTTGCAATTTAGCTAAGGCGCCTTTTTACGTCATCATGACGTACCGAACCGAGAGGATCGGTGAGCACATTATGATGGGGAAAATTAACATCAACAAAACTAATCTTTAATTGCCTATCCAAATTTTGAACAAGTTCCGAAACGAGTGAGAACTATCTTCTCTCACAGAAAACCACCTGCACCCTGTCTGTCTAAAGCTAAACGGAGTTCCGTGCGTCAGCCACTCAGACGCTGTACACATCTCCATTAGCCACGCTTCTCGCTGATCACGCTCCCCGGGGACCGGAGTACACCATAAGTCAGAGCGCTCTTCCCTGTAGTGGAGATGTTCCTCCAAATGCGACCAATAGCGCATTCCCGAAACACGGGGGGGTGAGAGTTATCCGTCCTTGCAGGAAACATGCGTAGACAGCCATGAACAGTTCCGGTTTGCGGTCAACATGACCAGCGCGCGGTAAAGAGATCTGTGGTGGAGGAAAAGCTTACTTTGTATGCTGTTCAAATTACTCTGGGAACGTAGTTGATGGGAGGATTGTAATACTACACAAACTACCAACTAACAAAATACTCAGGCGAGCATAGGAGCACCGTTTACGGCTGGATAGGCAAGACTACAAAACCGTGAACTACCCGCGTGGGTCACTGTGTGTGTGTTCCGAGCATTTCGTACACAATCAAGGACCAAAGAGCGGCGACAACGTACCTTCCGTTTCCCCCAATCGTACTTTCAAGATTTGTTCGGTAAGTTTAAAGCAATAGTTCAGGCATAATAGCATTGGTCTAGACTAGGGGACTTCAACTCTCTTTTACCAAGTGATTGTAGGTTAGATCTTGCGTGATACTGAGTTTCTGCTGTGTTGTGATCACAGTGATGTCCATGAGATCTTCCCAGTATCAATGTTGTATATTGTATTATCTTTATACTATAGACATAATTTTTGTCATCATATATAGTTGTTCCAGTTATAAAGTAATGCTTTTTTTTCTTTTTCATTTTTTAAATCTTAATGAATAGTCATGACTCATGACTCATGTGCTTGAAAATTGAGAATGAGAGTGCAACTGAATTTAGTAAAATATTACCCCCAAAATTAAATATCAAACCTTTTCATTGAAACACAAGAACAGCCCTTGTCTGCAAAGTTTGGTCATCACTGAATCTCATTAGGGTGGTCTAGTAATGCCATGATGAAGATCTGACAACTAATTGCTTCTACTTGGGCCCACCAGGGACTAAAACCGGCTACGTGTGAGGACAGTGATTGCATACTGTTGTGCAATTAACCTTTAATGTGAGGACAAGCTAGATCAGGTTGTATTGCCCTCCACTGAGTGGAAATGGTGCGTGTACCTTTCCCCCCCCCTTTTTTATTTTTTAAATTTTATTTGGGGAAAAAGGTGGTGGTGGTGGTGGTGGTTTACATAATTGGAAAAGGTAACCGGAAATTAGGGTAGATCAGGATACCATAATCACAACTTATTTTTTCCTTTGTAGTTTTTCTGGATGATGGAAGTAAAAGGAAAAGAACTCAAATTTTATACTTATCATTTTTTGAGATAAGGTCAAAAGCCTGTTGTTAAGAGAAGTTTTGATGATAAGTTATACTGGAGTTTCTTTGCTTTCCTGCATGCTTGGTAGATATACGCTAAGAATGATCATATGCTGTGGGCTTAAATATTTGTAGTGATTCTTTCTTCATACATTATTAGAGATTAAGTATTACTTTTTACGACCACCTTTAATTATCAAGGCAACATAATAAAAAGTGAAAATTGTCCTCATCTTTGGTATGCAGGGATCTTTGGTCAGTGGCAAATATTGATTATTATCAGAATTGCTTAAGGTGATGTGTCATGATATTTTGAAAATAAAACTCTTGCAAATAATTATGTCAAGTGTACCTTTGACCTTGAGTTGTAACTTCAGGAAGTAAACATAGACCTTTTTTTCACATGCCTTGGAGATTATTGTCAGGGTCTGTAACTGCTGTTATAGACTATCATGGCCAGGTCATAGTGCTGTAAACAAAGCAATGTCTTTTGTTATTCATGCATTACTTAAACACTTTCTATTAAAATATTTGCATCACAGTAAAGCCATTTGCTGAAGTGACAGATGTCAATGTAAGTTAAAAGGAAGTAGCAAGTGTTTTGGTGCTCAGTGATTCACTTGGTGCCATACTGTAATCATTCTGTCTCTTTCCAACAGGGACCGACTCCTTCCCTCACGTGCGTGAGCTTCTTCACTCCACTGCACCAAAAGCAAAGGATCCAAGGCAGCTGGGAAAATCTTCCAAGACAACCCTCCTTGTATGGACAGAAGCAAAGCATCCTTCTGCCCGTGTGTCAAAATCTGCGTCACCTGACAGTGAGAAACGACATGCTAAGCATGTTGGTGATGGAAAGCGGCCCGCAACTGGAAGCCCTGCACAGAAACACCAAGAGCATCAGGGTGTAGAATATCTGCAAGAAGAAAGGAATTCATGCCATGCAATTCCTTCTCCAGGCCATGGCTAAGGGAAGTCTGAAGGCGCTTGGCCTTTTCATGGTGGACGTGTTGGTGGTAGAATTGATGGTAGGGGTGTGTTGGCGTTAGTGACAGTGGTGGTGGTAGTGGCCGTGGGAACAATGGGGTAGTGATGGTGGTGGTTGTAGTGGTAGTGTGGTGATGGTGGTGGTTGTAGTGGTAGTATGGTGATGGTGGTGGTGGTAATGGTGGTGGGAACAGTGGCGGTGGTGGTGTGTGGATTGCAGTAGTGATGTTGGTAGCAGTGATAGTGGTGGTAGTAGTAATGTTGGTGGCAGTAGTGATGTTGGTGGTAGCAGTGATAGTGGTGGTTGTAGTGATCAATGAACATGCTGCTGCTGCTGCTTGTGTGCAGTGGATCCTCTCTCGAGGATCTGAAGTACTTCAAGTAGTGCCGGTGATCAACCACTATTTGTCCAAGTTTACTGCAGGGAAATAGCGCAATCCCAGAACACGGGGAGTGAGAGTTATCCGTCCTTGTGCTAGCATACAGGAACAGCCCGGGGTAGTTCTGGTTTGCGGCCAACATGGCAACGCGCAGTAAAAAGATCTGTGGTGGAGGAAAAGCTTACTGTGTATGCTGTTCAAATTACTCTGGGAAGGTAGTTGATGGGAGGATTGTAAAACTACACAGACTACCAACTAACAAAATACTCAGGCGAGCATGGGAGCAATGTTTACGGCTGGTTAGGCAAGACTACAAAACCGTGAATTACCCGCGTGTGTGTTCCGAGCATTTCGTACACAAACAAGGACCAAAGAGCGGCGACAACGTACCTTCCGTTTTCCCCAATCGTACTTTCAAGATTTGTTCGGTAGTGTCCCAATCAGAGCAAAGTGAGGAGCCAGAAGATGCTGATGAAACACTTGCGGGGTCTCCTTTACCAGAACCTGCACTGGATACTTCTATGGATACAGAACAGTCTTCACTTCCACAATCCAACTTTTCCATGCAATCCCTTTCAGTCTTGATGCATGACTATACAGTTCCAGTGCAGTCTTCATCAATTTTGCAACATACACACTGTACTGCTCAATGTCAGACTGAAACTAGCTCCAAAGATGTGGAAGTGCAGACAGAACCTTTTATTGTAACTGGAATTCGTGGGACTGGGAAGTCTGTCAAAACGCAGACAGACAAGACTGAAGATCAGTTTTCACCACTGAGGTATGAACATGTTTGCACTTCTGACGAAACTGTGCGACTCTATACTGGCATTAACGATGCAACAACATTGCAAATAGTCTTTGATGAGCTGCCTGAAATTGATGACAATAATGGGAATGTGGGTCGTAGATGTGCACTACGGCCCATTGATCAGTTTTTGATGACACTGATGCGTCTGAAGCTGGGTTTAGTTTTGGAAGATATCTGTTTCCGCTTTTGTGTGTCGAAGACAACATGTTCTAGAATCATTAACAAGTGGATTGATCATCTGTATGTTCACCTTGCTTTTTTGACATACTGGCCTACCAGAGGACAAGTGAATGACACCATGCCGTCAGACTTCAAGGAGTCATTTCCAAGGACTCGTGTAGTGATTGATTGCACAGAACTGTTTACTGAGACCCCACGTTCACTTGCTGATCAGTCTCTCATGTTTAGCCAATACAAAACACACATGACTTGGAAGGCTTTGATTGGCATTACCCCAAATGGGGTAGTGTCTTTTGTTTCTGATTTATGGGCAGGATCTATTAGCGACAAACAGATTGTTAGCAAATCAAACATCCTGGATCTGTGTGAAAAGGGAGATGCTGTGATGGGTGACAAGGGTTTTCTAATTTCAGAACTTACCACTCCAAAAGGCATTGAGCTGATTATCCCACCCCACAAAAAGAAAGGAAAACAGATGTCACAAAATGACATAACTTTGACCAGAAGAGTGGCAAATGTAAGGATCCATGTTGAACGGCATATGGAGAGAGTGAAAAACTTTAGAGTTCTTCAGAATTTGACCGGGACAATGAAGGCAAATGTTTCCAAGATCTGGAAGATTTGTAATCACTTGACTGCGTTGCAAACACCACTTCATGCTCATGATCGCCCTGATGAAGATGACCCAGCCCTGTGCAATAATGATGAGTAGTGACTGACTTACCCATGTTTCTGTAATCTACTGAAACTTTGCAGCTCTTTCATAGCCTCTCTCAACAAGGTGTATGGACTAGGAATATGTACCCAAATATCTGCACATATTTAGAGTCTGTTTATTTATATTCCTGGATTGTTGATTGGATGACTTCAGAGAAGAGAGGCCATTATGGAAGACTTTGACAAGTTGTCACCAACTGAAGTTTGTTCTGTTGCTGTATGCCCATTTGTACTGTGCTCTTGTATTGTCTTGCACCATCAAAGCCTTTGAAAAGGTGGATTTTCTCCTTATTATCACAATGATTATGATTATCATCATCATCACAAATGCAGTACTACAGTCTGGGCATTGTGAAGAATGGTGGTTGGTGTTTATTTTCATGTCCATCCTGACACAGGAATGTGTCTTGTTTCCTTTGCTTTGCTATGGACCTGCAATAAAGATGGGTGTAAGCAATGGGTCCATGCTTGGGAGAGTGATAAACAGAAAATGGAAAAGGAAGAAAATCAGTTGTTGACATCTACTTGACAAACCTTTGAAATCTAGTTGCTTACTAGCTCTCAGTGAAGCTGCACTGATAAGTTTTCAGTAATTATATGTGATTTAGCAAAGAAAACTAAAGATGTGAATGCATTCACCCAAATCATAAATCTGGTGTGCATGTGTTTTAAAGTAATAAATGGATGGGATTCTTCCAGAATACTCTGTACATTTGCAATCTATTGTGCACTTGGACTAAAAAACCCACTAACCAAATGTTGCAAGTGTTGAGCCACACTTATGGTCTGTGTGTGAACTGTGGAATGTTGTCCTATGTGGACACTGAGTCAGAAACTAAAGCCTTTTGACCCTGAAAAGCTTGAGTAAGTGCACGGTTTAGTTACTGATTATGGAACTGGTGGTTTGACAGAAAAGGAGGAACAAAACAAGACAACTTAGACACAAAGGACCCCGAGTCAGTTTTTAACAGTCTGACAGCATTGAGTACTCACAGCAGATTGGTCATAGTGTAGGATATGAAGAAATAGAGGTGAACTTTAGGCTCTTTGCTTGAAAGAATTCTTATGAAAGAAGTATGCATAGCCTTCCTAAGCAACGTTAAAAGATGAAAAATGAGATATCATTTTTATTTTGAATTTGTGCATTGCTTGCCAAGTAGACTGATTATTCAGTTTGGTTTATGTCATGGGTTCTTCTGTTTTCACAGCTGAAATAAATTGTGTTAGGTGTTAGTTGCTAATTTAGGTTAGGTGTTAGTTGCTATGTCCAGTTTCATATTACTCTGTAAGTACATCTTTGTACAGAGCTTATCTACCATTAGTTGTGGAGGACTGTTGTAGATCTGTGAGAACTGTTAGTTTCTTATTTCTCGTTTTGTACTAAACCCTTTGGTAGTTGTTTGCACTGAGTTCATAATTTCATCAGTTTTTGATATGTCATGAATTTCTGTTGCCAACAGTGTATATCTGTGTGCAGTGTTTCATTGCATCAGTTCAGAAGGCCTTTTAACAATGTAAGTTACAGTTTCCAGGTTTCCTGTTGTCCCCATTGTAATATTTGCACCCAGTGTATAATTACACCAGGGGATCTGGTTTCAGTGTGAACTCTGATAATATTGTAAGGTCAGAGTTGTTTGTTTGCTAACAATGTAGTCATAGAAGGCCTGCCTCAGCCTTTCTCAAGAATGACCTACAGCTTGTGCTGCACTGATACCTCCTTCATCAGCTGGAATGCTGTGCACTTTGTGCTTTTGGTGCCTGCTCCAGTAGCAAAACACTTTGCTGGATCTTTTTGTAAGGTTTGCAGCTTCTTTCCTTGCCCACATTGTAGGCAGTGAAGTAATTGTATTGTATGAAAATCTTGGTACAAGAGTTTTGCCCCCACAGACTGGATTGAGTGGGCTGCCCTTGTTTCTGCCACAGGCGTAAAAATGCCATGGCTGCCCACATATATTGATAGAATTCTATAGCTTCGTTTTATCATGACATTGTTGCTTTTGTACAGTCTGGGTACCATGTATGTATAGTTTATTGTTATTATTTCTTTTTTCATTAATTTTATTTGCACAATGCATGTACTTGGTTAGTATGTGTTGGTATGTCTGAAATTGGTAGTTACGAGCTTGTATGAATCAGAATGTTTTCTGTAAACACCATAAGCTTCCCTAAAGGGAAGGTATGTTCGTAGAAATAATATTAAAATGTTAACAAGTCTGGTTTTGCGGTGAGCTGTTTTATTTGGTATCAACTCCAATGAAAACAAGTATTTTGACATATGTATACAAGTAATAGCATTGTGCATTTTAACATTTAGAATTTATAGAAAAATGTACAAAATGTTGGCTTTACAATAATTCTATCATTTTAATATCTCGCACTTACACCAAACACATGCATGTACATCTACAAACAAAACTAATAACAGACTAGATACATGCACAACATCAAGTATGCAGATCTGATCTGGCCTGTTATCTTGGAAGCACGAACCCAGACAGCTCGATCAGGGTACTTGGTCTTGTCCGAGGCAGCAAAACTTGGGATCACCAGACACCTCACATAGCACTGGTCACTGTCTTCGGTAATTGGATGATAGCTAAAACAGCATAATTTAAAATACTGAATAATAAAAATAAAAATAAAACTTTGGGCTGGTATACACGAGTCAGTGTTTTCTTTTTAGTCTCGCAATAGCTGTAGCATGTGGGTTATCGGCGTTCCATAAATTTCAAGACAAAAGTTACATCATTTTATCCCAGGGTTAGCACTAGTCCGGTGCTAAGTTAGATAATCCTGACTCATGCATACCACCCCTGAAAAATAAACAAATAAATAAATACTGAATAGTAAAAATAACAATAAAATAATAAATTATAAAAAATGTGGAAATAAAAATAATGCAAATCTGGAACCAGTGAAGTTTATCTGCATACTTTCCTCTCACTGACCTCACAGAGTGTACATGACGGTCGTCATAAAATGTGTGGGCCTTCAGCTGTCTTCTCGCCTTCTTGCTCTTCAGATCCACAGTCTTCTGACAGGTGTAGACAAGGTAGTTGTAGAGATCCTTATCAGTCACACCTGGCCAGTCATCACTGGATACTGAGTCAATTATCATCCATCCCTTCAGCTTGGTGACTGTCTTGTCTTCAAGTTCAACCTCATGTATTTCTGTGTCTGTTTAAAAAAAAACCTTTTTTTTTCAAACCAGTAAAATGATAAAGAGAAAGAGGTGGGAAGACAACATCAAAGAGTGGACAGGCTTGACCTTTGCTGACTCACAGCGAGCCACAGAGGATAGAGATCGATGGAGGAAGATTGTCCGAAAGTCATCAGTGGTGCCTCAACAACCCATCTCAGGGTTAAGAGACTGAACTGAACTGAACTGAACTGATCGAAAATGATAATTAAACTCTGAGACTTTTTAAAAACTCTAATACAGATAAAACTAAAACAATCATATCAGTTCCATTTATTGATTGTAATGGGGAGGATAAGGATTGATGAGGCTCCATGTTTACATAATTTTGGGTTCTGCATCAAACTCAGAGTGTATAGCTTACTGATAGATCTATAATCCGATGTTTAAAAAAAACGGACAACATAGAAATGTAAATCATGTGTAATCTGCATGTTATGGTACACAGTTAACTGGTTCACCGTCTTCTTATTAATTAAGAGTGCATTCAAGTTATCTCTACTCACCTGTTTTATCACCCGTGTCCTGTTGTGCCACTGAAGCCTTTTCACGTGCATCTACTGCTCTCTGCTGCAAAAGCTGAAATGTCCCCTTTGCTCTGCGAACAAGCTCTTGTTTAATCCCACTTTGCGTTTGTCCATGTTTTTTCAAATAGTCTCTCAGTTCTTTCACTTTCATGGAATCAAACACCAACTCGTCGCAAGTGTCCTGCGTGTAGCCATGGCACATTCCCGCAACAAACCTCAACCGGAACAGACCAAAGAAAGGGACGCAACTCATGCCTTACTCCGCTCTTCAGTTTCGGGAATGTGCCATACTCAAGATGCGGGTGGAGAAATGACTGGAACTGGGGCGATGGTTCGTCGTCGTTTCAGATGCCCATTCCGGTCGCCTTTCCTCCGAGTCCTACTAGACCTGACGCCCGATTGTGTCCTGACCAGAGCGGTCATTGGCCTGCCTGTGGCTGTGGAGATGAGAGCAAGATACAGCTCGCCAGTCCGTGCCTCGCCACCAGTCCCGCAGCTGCTGATCTGCGTGTTGACCTTTTCAGGTCACTGGCCCTAAAGGCGATGACTTTGCCTTGGAAGATGTTCGTGTCTCAGAGAGAGAGAGAGAGAGAGAGAGAGAGAGAGAGAGAGAGAGAGAGACAGAGACAGAGACAGAGACAGAGACAGACAGGCAGAGAGACAGACAGACACACAGAGCAAGAGAGACACAAAGCGAGAGAGACACAGAGAGACAGATACAGAGAGTGAGAGAGAGAGAAAGAAAGAGAGAGGGGAGAGAGAGAGAGAGAGAGAGAGAGAGAGAGAGAGAGAGAGAGAGAGAGATACTTTAACTTTGACTTTGATACTTTATTGTAAGGCCGACCGCCCGTCACAACATTTAACATTCACATCAATCATTCAAAGTTCTTGATTAGGCTGTATTACATTAAACGTACTCCAATCAGTATACAACAATTTTTTCATACAAGTAACACAGACAATATTGCGATTCACCCCCCCTTGCCCCCCGCCCGCCCCCGCCCCCCCCTCCGCCCCCCCCTTCATTTACAACATAATGATAAATGACGCACATAGTACCATAGGATCAATTGTTTTGTTCATTCTACACAATGGCAACTAAGAATGCATTATCTGCTTAGACTCATGGTACATAAATCTCTTACTTGACTAACGTGTGGCTAAACTTTGTTTTTCTACTCTCCGTCTTGAAGTCTGAGTCGGTTGAGAGCGTAGTATAAAAACATGGCTACAAGTTATGTTTTAATATACCCTTGTACATATATCGATAATATGAAACCTTGCGTATTTATGAATTTGATGTACTTTTCCCTCGAGTCTTCATGTGTGGGGCACACCAACAAGACATGATTTTGATCTTCTGTGTTATCATTACAGAATGGACAGTGTATCTCTTCTTTTCTATATAACTTGTTTCCGTTCAGTCCGTGTACTTCCAACCTGAAGCATGTGATTGCAACTCTAAATTTCGCTATGTTTATGGTACTAAGATATTTTTCACATGCAAGCGTATTTTTGAAGGTACTGTACAATATAAGACGTTCACTTTCAGTAATCTTACTTTGCCATATAGTCTATAGCAGTCTTGGAGTCAAATCTTAAGGCTTTTCATGAAGTTTCTTTCGTTATTAATTCCTTTGTTGTATCAAATGTAGGTAAAATCTGATTCGCGGAGACAATCATTGATGGACTTCAACCAATTTTGTTCATTGGGGACAGTTGCACTTGGCAGCATGAGGAGTGTCTTATCTGACCCCAGCCTCGAATCGACTGCCGACGTCACCTCGGCGTACATCACCTTCTGCGCTGAAACTGTTCTTGAGACCAAGTCCTGCACAGTCTTTCCCAACACCAAGCCATGGGTCACCCCGGGTTTGAAGAGGCTGCTCTACAGGAAGAAAGAGGCGTTCAAGAGCGGTGACCGCGATGAGGTGAAGGCAGTCCAGAGGCAGCTCAACAAGCAGATCAGAGAGGACAAGCGCCGCTTTGCGACCAAGCTGGAGAACAACTTCAAAGAGGGCAACTCCAGGCAGTACTGGCAGGACGTCCAGACAATCACCGGCTACAAGCCAAAGAAAGTCCCTCTCAAGACGACAGATGAGGCGAGGCTGGCAGGAGAGCTGAACAATTTCTACGCTCGGTTTGACCAGCGTGACTTTAGCGAAGAACAAAAGAAAGTCATGGAGGAAGTGTTCAGCCGTCCTTCCACGCCTGTGATCATCACTATCGACGAAGTCCGGGAGACCTTCAAGAAAGTCAAAGCCCGTAGTGCGGCAGGCCCAGACAACATTACAGGCAGGCTCCTACGGGAATGTGGTGACTCTCTCGCCCCTGTTTACCGCGAGCTCTTCCAGCGGTCGCTTGACGAACACTCCATCCCCACAATCTGGAAGAGCTCGACCATCGTCCCTGTGCCCAAGAAGCGTGCACCAGCGACGATGAACGACTACAGGCCTATAGCACTCACCTCTATCCCCTTCAAGTGTGCTGAGAAGCTGGTGCTTCGGAGGTTGAGGTCAGAGACAGAGGAACACCAGGATCCTCTTCAGTTTGCATACTCCCGCAATCGGAGTACTGAAGATGCGATTCTGACCCTCGTTCATAACGTAGCCGACCATCTCGAGAAGCCCTCCTCGTACGCCAGGATCCTCTTCATTGACTTCAGCAGCGCCTTCAACACCATCCAGCCTCATCTGATGATGAGGAAGCTGCTGGAGTATGACGTCAACCCAGTCCTCATCAGCTGGGTCTTCAGCTTCCTCACGAAACGAACACAGCGAGTGCGTGTTGGACAGGTTCTGTCTGACGCCATCACCACTAACACAGGCGCCCCTCAAGGCTGCGTGCTGTCACCCTCGCTCTTCACGCTGTACACCGCCGACTGTCGCCTCAGGGATCTCATGAACCTGCTGCTGAAGTTCGCAGATGACACATCCCTGTCAGGTCTCATCCTGAAGAAGGACGAATCGGCGTACAGAAATGCCGTGGAGGAACTGGTGAAGTGGTGCGACGACAACTTCCTGGAGCTAAACGTGACCAAGACCAAGGAGCTCATCATAGACTTTCGACGAGACAACAAGACCACGGTCGATCCCATCGTCATCAAGGGCGAACCAGTCGAGATGGTTGATACATACAAATACCTGGGCACCATCATCGATAACCAGCTCGATTGGTCACCGAACGTGGACGCCGTGTGCAAGCGGGCGAACCAGAGGCTTTTCTTCTTGAGAAAGCTGCGGCAGTTTCGCGTCAACTCTGAGATTCTCCACCTCTTCTACCAGGCGACGATTGAGAGCGTCGTCTCCTTCAACCAGCTGTGTTACCACAGCAGTGTGAGGAAGGGCGACATGGAGAGGCTGGAGAAGGTCGTGGATGAAGCCGGCGCCATCACTGGCTCCGACCTCCAGCCTCTCAGTGATCGCTACCCCAGTGTGGCCNNTCACTTATCTTTTTTGACATACTGGCCTACCAGTCAGACTTCAAAGAGTCATTTCCAAGGACTCGTATAGTGATTGATTGCACATAACTGTTTACTGAGACCCCACGTTCACTTGCTGATCAGTCTCTCATGTTTAGCCAATACAAACACACATGACTTGGAAGGCTTTGATTGGCATTACCCCAAATAGGGTAGTGTCTTTTGTTTCTGATTTATGGGCAGGATCTATTAGCGACAAACAGATTGTTAGCAAATCAAACATCCTGGATCTGTGTGAAAAGGGAGATGCTGCGATGGGTGACAAGGGATTTCTTATTTCAGAACTTACCACTCCAAAAGGCTGATTATCCCACCCCACAAAAAAAGCAAAACAGATGTCACAAAATGACCAGAAGAGTGACAAATGTAAGGATCCATGTTGAACGGCATATGGAGAGAGTGAAAAACTTTAGAGTTCTTCAGAATTTGACAGGGACAATGAAAGCAAATGTTTCCAAGATCTGGAAGATTTGTAATCACTTGACTGCGTTGCAATCACCACTTCATGCTCACGATTGCCCTGATGAAGATGACCCAGCCCTGTGCAATAATGATGAGTAATAAATATGCAGGTGTCATGCTTAGCTGGTGACTGGGTTTATTTTATATATTTACACACATTATTTTTGTGTACACTGAATTGCAAGTCAACCACAGATAAACGTACAGTAAATATTCAAAACCTTCTTTCTCAAAAGGATAAATATGTGCCTTCTAGTGTCTAAATACATGCACAGCAAATTACTGAACATAATAAATAATGAAACATAAAATGTATGCTCGACTTAACACATGATGTATATATATGGATATGTGGGCAGCCATTGCAGGAACAAGGGCAGCCCCCAAAATATGGTCTGTGGGGGCGCGGCTACGGTTTTGCGCTTTAATGTCTTTTGACAAGACACTGAAACTTGGAACGGGAGTTTTGCCCCCACAGACTGGATTGAGTGGGCTGCCTTTGTTCCTGCCACAGGTGTAAAAATCCCATGGCTGCCCACATATATTGATAAAATTCTATAGCTTCGCTTTATCATGACATTGTTGCTTTTGTACAGTCTGTGTACCATGTATGTATAGTTTATAGTTATTATTTCTTTTTTCATTAAATCATTACGCACAATGCATGTACTTGGTTAGTATTTGTTGATATGTCCGAAATTGTTAGTTATTAGCTTGTATGAATCAGAATGTTTTCTGTAAACACCATAAGCTTCCCTAAAGGGAAGGTATGTTCATAGAAATAATATTAAAATGTTAACAAGTCTGGTTTTGCGGTGAGCTGTTTTATTTGGTATCAACTCCGAAGAAAACAAGTATTTTGACATATGTATACAAGTAATAGCATTGTGCATTTTAACATTTAGAATTTATAGAAAAATGTACAAAATGTTGGCTTTACAATAATTCTATCAGTTTAATATCTCGCACTTACACCAAACACATGCATGTACATGTACAAAAAAAACTAATAAAAGACTAGATACATGCACAACATCAAGCACATGAAAGAGGCTTGATGCATGCAAAATAATATAGAGCGCAGACAGACTAGAAATGCACAACATCCAGCACACACATAAACAACAAAATCTCTGCATGCGCCAAGCCACATAAACAAATCAGAACTGTCAGCACTGTTGCACACTAAGCAAAGCACAAAATAAAGTAGATAAACACAACTGCAAGAACACAAATGTACAGTACAAATACAAGCTAAAAGTCAAGCCTGTCACCAAAGTGAATCACCAAAGAAATTCATGCTTTGTGAACTCCAAAGAGAGAAAAAATTGACAATAAGAGAAATTGCACACTTAGCGTTGTTTGATATCATACAGTGAACCAAAAACAAAAACCTGTTCACAGTCAGAGACAAATCATGTTAAGAGAGTTAACAATAAGAGGGTTCCACTGTAAGTCACAAAATGTAAGATTTTTTCAAATACAGTGAACAATCAACACAAGTGCCTTCACAGAAGAAAATAAGTGACAAAAGTAACATCAATAGGTCAAACTAACTTTTTACCAAAAAAAAAATATTATTAATTTCTTTAGTTCATTAGAAAGAAAATGTCCCTTCCCAGGAAACAATAGTTACTAAATCAGTTTACCTACACGTGTGTTGCTTTACTGATAATTGTAAACAATACAAATTAATTATTGCTGCTCAGGAGGACCTATGACTTTAATAATAATAATAATAATAATAATAATAATAATAATAATAATAATAATAATAATAATAATAATAATAATAATAATAATAATAATACAAGAATTTATAACGCCCACATATCTCACCGCAAGGCAACTCAAGGCACACACATACATTCACACACATAAACACACCAATAAAACACACACTATTACATCAAAAACTTTCAAAGCCGCTGTGATAAATTTGCCGACTTCCAAAACTATGCATTTTGATGGATGTTTTGGATGGGACTGAGTTTAAATGTAAATATTAAGATTCCATGACTCCTGTCATTGTTCATAGCTGAAGCATTCACCCTGAGCACTGATGCATGGTATAATGACAAAAGGCAACGGTCCTATATTTCACAAGTAATTTTTGTGTTTCTACAGTATTGTGTATTCTACACATACATCTAAATACATTTTAAATTTAATGAAACTAGAAAAAGTAAGCTTTGATGCTCCAGAGATTATCTCCCCCCCAAAAGTTACGTGCTCTCCAAAACATTGAAAAGTTAAAACTGTGCAGTTATTTTTGTCACTCAGCATAGCTTTCACACACACACACACACACACACACACACACACACACACACACACACACACACACCCTCCAGGTAGGAGGACCTCGGCTGTGGTCGGGCTTGGAGTGGGATGGGCTCCGCCAAGCTGTATCAGCCCCAGACACACCACATAATGACAAAGACAAAAGCAGAAAGCTGAAGTGGTACGGTCACGTGTCAAGAGGCAGTGGGCTGGCCAAGACCATCCTGCAAGGTACTGTACCAGGTGGGAGAAGGAGAGGCAGGCAGAGAAAGTGGTGGGAAAACAACATCAAAGAGTGGACAGGCTTGACCTTTGCTGACTCACAGCGAGCCAGAGGATAGAGATCGATGGAGGAAGATTGTCCGAAAGTCATCAGTGGTGCCTCAACAACCCATCTCAGGGTTAACAGACTGCACTGAACTGAAGTGATAGCTTTGACAAGAATCTCTGGGCTATTTCAATGAAAACTGAATGCACATTATGCATACAGACGCTTTCCTCTCTTCACCCGATGGGTGAAAACCTCTGGTACAACAGCATTAACATAAAATTTCTGAAGCCTTTTCATCATTTGAGCCCAGATATCATTGTCAAAGCTGATGCGCTCAACTGTGTGTCCCTTCAGGGTCCACACAACAAAGTCACACCACTGCCAGACACTCCCATCTGACCCTGGATCTGGAAATAACAATGATGATTCCTTTTAAGGGTGACATTACCTTCAACCAAGTGGCAGAAAAATGTTTTGTCCTCACACGCTTCTGCAGGTGTCTTGTCCCTGTGGACAGACGGACAATTCACTTCAAGAAGCCCTTGAGTTGGGGAGCAGTGTGAGCAAGTGACTGTGCCGTCAGAACTTGCAGCCAAAAATGGCAGAAGTTCATCCAGGATAAGTCCAGATTTCTTAACCTGAATCCCAGGATGTGTCTGCTTCATTTTATTGCTGTAGCTTCGTCTGACTGCTGGTTCGTGAGACCTTCCCCATTTTAAATGTGTGTTGTCTCTGACGGATCTGTATCCTAAGACTGTCTTCAACAAATTGTCAGGTTTTGTCTCTGGCTTTCGTCTGCACACTTCCCCAAAATTGCTGGCAGTCAGTCTTCCATCCCTCATTGCAAACCATAAGTTGGACTTTCCCTGCTCTCTTGTTGCCTGTTCCGTCAGGATTCTATCTTCTGGAGTGCAGGAAGATATCATGTTCTCAACAAAATCAGAAAAGACCTTCTTGCTACTCTACATTGTCTCGGAACATAAATTCGGTATCAGGTACTGTCGGAAATGTAGTGTACTTCTGTGTAGCTCCTCCCTGGACAACAACAGGCACTTCTCGAGCAGTATAGTTAGTCAGGCAGCCAGATTCTGGAGCACACTGAGAAAGTCGGTCTGCAAACCTGGCTACGTTGACTCCGGACCTGGGCTGTGTATGGTGGCCATCATCCGCTTTCACTCTCTTGAAGTGCGCAGACTTCTTTGGGCTGAGGCGTCTCTTGCGTGGCTGTTTCCATTTGCAGGTCTTTGAAGTGCTGGCATCCATGCCGACATTCTTGCTTGCAGTGATGTCCACCATGGCATAAAGGAGTGCTGCCACATGATTGCAGGAGCCCTCCAGTCTGAAGAACACAATCACATATATGATCTACTACAGCTGTGCACTTGACTAATCTAACAACTAATCTTATACAATTTTGAAAAAATTAAATATTATGTAACACGCAAAAAATAAAAAAAGGAAAATAATCAACAAGCTCTAACCAAGATGGTTGGAACATTCTCTCAGAAAGAAAGGAACGAATGTAGTCAAAAAATTAGTTTTTCCGTTTCATTTGGGGACTACAAATACCATTTAACAAGAAGGGCAAATACGTACCGTGCCGTGCAAGTGCAGTATGCAGATCTGATCTGGCCTGTTATCTTGGAAGCACGAACACAGACAGCTCGATCAGGGTACTTGGTCTTGTCCGAGGCAGCAAAACTTGGGATCACCAGACACCTCACATAGCACTGGTCACTGTCTTCGGTAATTGGATGATAGCTAAAAACAGTATAATTTAAAATACTGAATAATAAAAATAAAAATAAAACTTTGGGCTGGTATACACTAGTCGGTGTTTTCTTTGTAGTCTCGCAATAGCTGTAGCATGTGGGTTATCGGCGTTCCATTTCAAGACAAAAGTTACATCATTTTATCCCAGTGTTAGCGCTAGTCCGGTGTTAAGTTAGATAATCCTGACTCATGCATACTACCCCTGAAAAATAAACAAATAAGTAAATACTGAATAGTAAAAATAACAATAAAATTATAAATTATACAAATGTGGAAATAAAAATAATGCAAATCTGGAACCAAAGATGTACTTAAGTTTATCTGCATACTTTCCTCTCACTGACCTCACAGAGTGTACATGACGGTCGTCATAAAATGTGTGGGCCTTCAGCTGTCTTCTCGCCTTCTTGCTCTTCAGATCCACTGTCTTCTGGCAGGTGTAGACAAGGTAGTTGTAGAGATCCTTATCAGTCACACCTGGCCAGTCATCACAGGATACTGAGTCAATTATCATCCATCCCTTCAGCTTGGTGACTGTCTTGTCTTCAAGTTCAACCTCATGTTTTTCTGTGTCTGTTTAAAAAAACAACTTTTTTTTCAAACCAGTAAAATGATAATTAAACTCTGAGACTTTTAAAAACTATATTACAGATAAAACTAAAACAATCATATCAGTTACAGTTATTGACTGTAATGGGGAGGATAAGGATTGATGAGGCTCCATGTTTACATCATTTTGGGTTCTGCATAAGAGTGTAGGCTTACTCAAGTTACTGATAGATCTGTAATCCGGAGTTTAAATTATTTTTTTAAACGGACAACATAGAAATGTAAATCACCGTCTTCTGTATAAATTAAGAGTGCATTCAAGTTTTCTCTACTCACTTGTTTTATCACACGTGTCCTGCTGTGCTACTGAACCCTTTCCACTTGCATCTACTCCTCTCTGCAGCAAAAGCTAAAATGTCCCCTTTGCTCTGCGAACAAGCTCTTGTCTAATCCCACTTTGCGTTTGTCCATGTTTTTCAAATAGTCTTTCAGTTCTTTCACGTTCATGGAATCAAAAACAAATTTCTCGCAAGTGTCCTGCGTGTTCGCCATTGTTGAGAAAGAAATCGGAACCTGCCGAACGAAAAGGACGCAACTCGTTCACCAGAACAAAGAGGCAAATAAATCACATTAAAGCAGTTGGGTAAAATGATGTCGGATCAACGTGAAATCTAGACTGGAACGAAATGAAGAATTAGGTACGTGTAGGTCTGGTTGGACGACGACGTTGTGTTTTTTCGACCGCACCACAACTGCCTCACGGATAAAGGCGTACACTATCATGGAGAACACTTCATCAAGTCTTCATATGGGCATCGGTGTCAGAGAAAATGTTATTACTTGTGAGCTTGACCTGGGA
>JAWQFJ010002030.1:40455-55455 GCA_034096865.1 Theodoxus fluviatilis
AAAAAAACTAATAAAAGACTAGATACATGCACAACATCAAGCACATGAAAGAGGCTTGATGCATGCAAAATAATATAGAGCGCAGACAGACTAGAAATGCACAACATCCAGCACACACATAAACAACAAAATCTCTGCATGCGCCAAGCCACATAAACAAATCAGAACTGTCAGCACTGTTGCACACTAAGCAAAGCACAAAATAAAGTAGATAAACACAACTGCAAGAACACAAATGTACAGTACAAATACAAGCAAAAAGTCAAGCCTGTCACCAAAGTGAATCACCAAAGAAATACAGAGGAACTCCTGAGACATGCTTTGTGAACTCCAAAGAAATAAAAAATTGACAATAAGAGAAATTTCAAGCGTTGTTTGATATCATACAGTGAACCAAAACCAAAAACCTGTTCACAGTCAGAGAAAAATCACGTTAAGAGAGTTAACAATAAGAGGGTTCCACTGTAAGTCACAATATGTATGATTTTTCCAAATACAGTGAACAATCAACGCAAGTGCCTTCACACACACAAAAAGTGACAAAAGTAACATCAATAAATCAAACTAACTTTTTACAGAAAAAAAGATATTCAATTCTTTAGTTCATTACAAATAAAATGTCCCTTCCCAGGAACCAATAGTTACTAAATCAGTTTACCTACACGTGTGTTGCGTTACTGATAATTGTAAACAATACAAATTAATTATTGCTGCTCAGGAGGACCTATGACTTTAATAATAATAATAATAATAATAGTACAAGAATTTATAACGCGCACATATCTCACCGCAAGGCAACTCAAGGCGCACACATACAATCACACACATAAACACACCAGTAAAACTCACACACTAATACATCGAAAACTTTCAAAGCTGTTGTGATACATTTTCCGACTTTGCCCAAACTATGCATTTTGATGGATGTTTTGGGTGGGACTGAGTTTAAATGTAATTATTAATATTCCATGACTCCTGTCATTGTTCATAGCTGAAGCATTCACCCTGAGCACTGATTCTACACATACATCTAAATACATTTTAAATTTAATGAAACTAGAAAAACTATAAATAAGAAAAAAACACATGACAAACACCAAAATGAAACTATAAAAAGTAAGCTTTGATGCTCCAGAGATTATCTCCCACCCAAAAGTTACATGTTCTCCAAAACAATGAAAAGCTAAAACTGTGCATAGCTTTGACAAGAATCTCTGGGCTAGTTCAATGAAAACTGAATGCACATTATGCATACAGACTCTTTCCTCTCTTCACCCGATGGGTGAAAAGCTCTGGTACAACAGCACTGACATAAAATTCCTGAAGCCTTTTCACCATTTGAGCTCAGCAGTTACTTTTGTCAGTCAGCATAGCTTTGACAAGAATCTCTGGGCTAGTCCAATGAAAACTGAATGCACATTATGCATACAGACTCTTTCCTCTCTTCACCCGATGGGTGAAAAGCTCTGGTACAACAGCACTGACATAAAATTCCTGAAGCCTTTTCACCATTTGAGCTCAGCAGTTACTTTTGTCAGTCAGCATAGCTTTGACAAGAATCTCTGGGCTAGTCCAATGAAAACTGAATGCACATTATGCATACAGACTCTTTCCTCTCTTCACCCGATGGGTGAAAAGCTCTGGTACAACAGCACTGACATAAAATTCCTGAAGCCTTTTCACTATTTGAGCCCAGCAGTTATTTTTGTCAGTCAGCATAGCTTTGACAAGAATCTCTGGGCTAGTCCAATGAAAACTGAATGCACATTATGCATACAGACTCTTTCCTCTCTTCACCCGATGGGTGAAAAGCTCTGGTACAACAGCACTGACATAAAATTCCTGAAGCCTTTTCACTATTTGAGCCCAGCAGTTATTTTTGTCAGTCAGCATAGCTTTGACAAGAATCTCTGGGCTAGTCCAATGAAAACTGAATGCACATTATGCATACAGACTCTTTCCTCTCTTCACCCGATGGGTGAAAAGCTCTGGTACAACAGCACTGACATAAAATTCCTGAAGCCTTTTCACCATTTGAGCTCAGCAGTTACTTTTGTCAGTCAGCATAGCGCATAGCTTTGACAAGAATCTCTGGGCTAGTCCAATGAAAACTGAATGCACATTATGCATACAGACTCTTTCCTCTCTTCACCCGATGGGTGAAAAGCTCTGGTACAACAGCACTGACATAAAATTCCTGAAGCCTTTTCACCATTTGAGCCCAGAGATCCTTGTCAAAGCTGATGCGCTCAATTGTGTGTCCCTTCAGGGTCCACACAACAAAGTCACACCACTGTCTGCCAGACACTCCCATCTGCCCCTGGATCTGGAAATAATACGGATGGTTCTTTTTGAGGGTGACATGACCTTCAACCAAGTGGCAGAAAAAAGTTTTGTCCTCACATGCTTCTGCAGGTGTCTTGTCCCTGTGGACAGACGGACACTTCACTTCAAGAAGCCCTTGAGTTGGGGAGCAGTGTGAACAAGTGACTGTGCCGTCAGGACTTGCAGCCAAAAATGGCAGAAGTTCATCCAGGATAAGTCCAGATTTCTTAACCTGAATCCCAGGATGCGTCAGTTTCATTTTATTAGTAGTAGTAGTAGTAGTAGTAGTTGAGAGGCTAGATATAGGCCGTGAAGCCTTTTGAACGCCCCATCGCAATGTGTTCTTCTTCTTCTTCTTAGGTAGCCAACACCAACATACTGGTGAAACTGCTACACTTTTTTGCATGCTGGGTATTTTATCTGTGGCCGGCACTCACCCGTCGAGGACATGAGTGTCAGGATCTTTATAGTGCGCGATTTTTGATGTTTTGTGAATGCGTATCACACACTAGGCCTCGGTTTATGAAGGTCTCATCCGAAGGACCTGGGGTAGCTTCGTCTGGCTGCTGGTTCGTGAGACCTTCCCCATTTCAAATGTGTGTTGTCTCTGATGGATCTGTATCCTAAGACTGTTTTCAACAAATTGTCAGGTTTTGTCTCTGGCTTTCGTCTGCACACTTCGCCAAAATTGCTGGCAGTCAGTCTTCCATCCCTCATTGCAAACCATAATTTTGACTTTCCCTGCTCTCTTGTTGCCTGTTCCGTCAGGATTCTATCTTCTGGAGTACAGGAAGATATCATGTTCTCAACAAAATCAGAAAAGACCTTCTTGCTACTCTCAGAAGAAATGTCTACATTGTCTCGGAACATAAATTGGGGATCAGGTACTGTCGGAAATGTATTGTACTTCTGTGTAGCTTCTCCCTGGACAACAACAGGCACTTCACGAGCAGTATAGTTAATCAGCCAGCCAGATTCTGGAGCACACTGAGAAAGTCGGGCTGCAAACCTGGCTATGTTGACTCCGGACCTGGGCTGTGTATGGTGGCCATCATCCGCTTTCACTCTCTTGAAGTGCGCAGACTTCTTTGGGCTGAGGCGCCTCTTGCGTGGCTGTTTCCATTTGCAGGTCTTTGAAGTGCTGGCATCCATGCCGTCATTCTTGCTTGCAGTGATGTCCACCATGGCATAAAGGAGTGCTGCCACATGATTGCAGGAGCCCTCCAGTCTGAAGAACACAATCACAGATATGATCTACTACAGCTGTGCACTTGACTAATCTAACAACTAATCTTATACAAATTTGAAACAAAAATTATGTAACACGCATAAAAATAACAAAATGAAAATAATCAACAAGCTCTAACCAAGATGGTTGGAAAGTTCCCTCAGAAAGAAAGGAACGAATGTAGCCAAAAAATTAGTTTTTCCGTTTCATTTGGGGACTACAAATACAATTTATAAATTTTAATACGTACCCTGCCGTGCAAGTGCAGTATGCAGATCTGATCTGGCCTGTTATCTTGGAAGCACGAACCCAGACAGCTCGATCAGGGTACTTGGTCTTGTTCGAGGCAGCAAAACTTGGGATCACCAGACACCTCACATAGCACTGGTCACTGTCTTCGGTAATTGGATGATAGCTAAAACAGCATAATTTAAAATACTGAATAATAAAAATATAAATAAAACTTTGGGCTGGTATACACGAGTCAGTGTTTTCTTTTTAGTCTCGCAATAGCTGTAGCATGTGGGTTATCGGCGTTCCATTTCAAGACAAAAGTTACATCATTTTATCCCAGGGTTAGCGCTAGTCCGGTGCTAAGTTAGATAATCCTGACTCATGCATACCACCCCTGAAAAATAAACAAATAAATAAATACTGAATAGTAAAAATAACAATAAAATAATAAATTATAAAAAATGTGGAAATAAAAATAATGCAAATCTGGAACCAGTGAAGTTTATCTGCATACTTTCCTCTCACTGACCTCACAGAGTGTACAGTGTTAAAAAAAAGTAGAGGATATTGATATAAATGATACTATAACCAAATTCCGTTTATAATCAGAGACTTGCTTTATTTCATTATGGATGCAACAGCATGTTAACAACATTTTCAAAGCAAAAATCAACAACAAAATTAGTCACGTGACTTTTTACACGCTTCCCCTCAAAGCAGGGTGACATTTCAAAAATAACAAAAGTTCTGAAAGTCTCTAATAATGGTTTGGGCCTCCGTTAACGGTCAAACAGGCTGTGCAGCGCCTCCTCATGCTGTTGGTGTGCTGCCTGATGGTTGCTTGAGGAATTGCAGCCCATTCCTGCTGAAGGACAAGGGCCAGCTGCTGAAGGTTCTGGGGAGCTGGAACGACATCCCGGACACGTCTCCCCAGAACGTCCCACAGGTTTTCAATAGGGGACAGGTCAGGGGACATCGATGGCCATGGCAGGGAATTGATCTGCCGTCTTTACAGGTGATTCCTGACGACATTTGCTCGATGAGCTGGAGCATTGTCGTCCTGCAAGATGAATCCCGGCCCATGGCGGCGTGCAAAGGGCACAACAAGTGGATCAATGATGATGTCTCGGTAGTAGACACCATTGACATTGCCCTGGCACACATGAAAGGGCGTTCTGCCATTGCTGGTGATGCCACCCCACACCATAACGCTGCCCCGCCCAAAGCGGTGGTGAGCAATCATGTTGTCCTGATGATAACGGTCTCCACGATGCCTCAAAACCCGCACCAGGCCATCGTTGAAGTCCAGCTCGAATCTCGATTCGTCCGAAAACATCACGTCACTCCATTGGCGCCTGGTCCATCGTTGGTGGATGCGGCGCCAGGCGCTTCTTGCTTGGCGATGGCGTGGTGTGAGAGGCAACACTATCCACGGTCTAGAGGCGTTCACCTGAGCGTCGTGCAACCGGTTTCGGATGGTCTGGGCGGAGACTTGAACCCCTGCTACCCGTTGGAGGTGTTGTCTCAACCGGGTAGCACTTTGGGTATTGTTTCGTTGAGCATGATTGGTGATGATCAAGTCTTGACGACGGGTGGTTATTCTTGGTCGCCCACTTCTAGGCCTGTCGACAACTTCTCCGGTATTAAGGTAACGGTTCCACAGTGTGCTGATGTCAGACTGTGAAACGCCAAGGTGTCTTGCCACGTTCACCTGCGTACTTCCGGTCTGTAGCATTCCGACTCCGACCCATCTTTGGTCTTCTCTTAGCCGCTGCATGATTTCAACTGAAGTTTTGACCGACTGTGTGGCTAGAACACACTTGCCAGGAGTGAGTAAGTCAAAATTATTTGATTTGCACGTGTTTTTGACGAAGAAAACCTTTGTGTGAAAATGGGGCATTGACCCCAAACTGCCTTGCGTTGCTTTACTTTTTTGCACGAGCATCCAGAAACTAGGTCAATGGTGTGAAAATGTAATGCAATGGTGTGGCTATCCATGACCATCAATAAATAATTCCTGCCTTTTAAGATTCACCTGATTTTTATGCTTAAAACTCAATATCCCCTACTTTTTTTTAACACTGTACATGACGGTCGTCATAAAATGTGTGGGCCTTCAGCTGTCTTCTCGCCTTCTTGCTCTTCAGATCCACAGTCTTCTGACAGGTGTAGACAAGGTAGTTGTAGAGATCCTTATCAGTCACACCTGGCCAGTCATCACTGGATACTGAGTCAATTATCATCCATCCCTTCAGCTTGGTGACTGTCTTGTCTTCAAGTTCAACCTCATGTATTTCTGTGTCTGTTAAAAAAAAAACAATTTTTTTTCAAACCAGTAAAATGATAAAGAGAAAGAGGTGGGAAGACAACATCAAAGAGTGGACAGGCTTGACCTTTGCTGACTCACAGCGAGCCACAGAGGATAGAGATCGATGGAGGAAGATTGTCCGAAAGTCATCAGTGGTGCCTCAACAACCCATCTCAGGGTTAAGAGACTGAACTGAACTGATCGAAAATGATAATTAAACTCTGAGACTTTTTTAAAACTCTAATACAGATAAAACTAAAACAATCATATCAGTTCCATTTATTGACTGTAATGGGGAGGATAAGGATTGATGAGGCTCCATGTTTACATAATTTTGGGTTCTGCGTCAAACTCAGAGTGTATAGGCTTACTCAAGTTACTGATAGATCTATAATCCGATGTTTAAAAAAAAACGGACAACATAGAAATGTAAATCATGTGCAATCTGCATGTTATGGTACACAGTTAACTGGTTCACCGTCTTCTTATTAATTAGGAGTGCATTCAAGTTATCTCTACTCACCTGTTTTATCACCCGTGTCCTGTTGTGCCACTGAAGCCTTTTCACGTGCATCTACTGCTCTCTGCTGCAAAAGCTGAAATGTCCCCTTTGCTCTGCGAACAAGCTCTTGTTTAATCCCACTTTGGGTTTGTCCATGTTTTTTCAAATATTCTCTCAGTTCTTTCACTTTCATGGAATCAAACACCAACTCGTCGCAAGTGTCCTGCGTGTTCGCCATGGCACATTCTCGCAACAAACCTCAACCGGAACAGACCAAAGAAAGGGACGCAACTCATGCCTTACTCCGCTCTTCAGTTTCGGGAATGTGCCATAGGTGCTTAAATAGACACGACAAAATTATTGGTGGAAAGCACACACATTGATATGATTGATGTATCAATACTTGCATTTCGTTTCATCATCCACAAATGGATGTGGTCAGGTTGCAAATATAATGAGATCTTTGTGCAAAAGCACTTTATCAAATACAGTATTCTAGAATTTAAACTTGTAAAAACATAAACATTCATGTACATATGTGTTGAATTGTTGACATATTACTATGATTTCTTATTCTTTACCCTAATGTGCCAAAATATTGCACACAAAGTATGATTTTCAAAAACTGCATTTGTGACAACGTTTTGTTTCAAAACTCATTCAACATCTCATTCCATTCCATTCAGAATGATGACTGCTCAAATACATTAAACATTTTTCCTCAGGCATTGCATTCAATACACATTTTGATTGCTGTCTCAGAAATGACCCTACAAATGAACACGCATTTAATAGTTGCTGGGTTAGTCAAAAAGTACTTTTCATCTACTGCAACACACTTATGTACATAACATATTCTGACTTTGGAGACGTTTACCCAAATATACAGCAGTTTTCACTTTTAGCACTGATGTTGGCTCCCCTGGAGCATAGTTAACATAGGATACAAATGAATATTAGTAATTAATTCCAAATTATGTTGCAATTAGCCCTATAAATGCACATGGTGCAGGGTAAAAACAAAACTATATTACCAAAATACACACACACTAAGAGTATCTGCTCTGACTGTAAGATGCATTAGAGCTTACATTACTGTGGTTTTGGGGATTCATTTGTGCCCAGACCTGATGAGTCATCAAACAAAAGCATTACATCAAGGCAAGCACAAACGTCTTTGTCAAGTTTCACCCAAAGCATGATCAGATTTTACCCAAAAAACAGCCTTCACCATAACAAACATTCAACACCTTTTAATTCAGCAGTGTACGTACACCTCAGGTTAAAACTTTCCTTGCACTAATGTAGGCAAGCACAGGCAAGTATATGCAAGTAAACACAGATATGCTCACATGCAAAAGTTTACCGTAATGTTGCAAGCAGTTGAACACGTGCAAACACATAACATAGAGGCACGTATGCTTACATGAATGTAAACACATAAGACTCGTAGGCATATGTACGCTATTGGAAATACGACACCCTCCTTCCCTCCCCCCCGCCTCCCCCAAACACACACACACATACATGAAAACACACTCACACCCCCCCCCAACACACACACATATGAAAACACAAACACACATTATCACACCCATATACACACACCGTTCTCTATGACATAATTCACATACATCTTTCACATCTTGATCCATCATAATGTGATGGGGGTGGAAGCAAAGCTTGATGGGACAAGGGCCCAGGCATTAGACAAAATCGCTGCTGCTTTCCACAATTGTATTGTTACCCATGGGTATAGGAGCTGCGGGCTGGTCCCAGGCCTGATGATAATGGCATGGACCAACCCAAGACCGTGGTGACAGTGGTCTCCCCCCCAGATGGTATGGGGTCTCTGAAGAGACTGGTGGTGGTCGTCCCTCTAGACCTGAGGACAGTCCCTCCTTATCAAAGAAATGCGCGGACCTCAGGGGAGCCAGGCTTGGGATCCGTGGGTCTCGGATCTCAGCCTGTCTCTGGGTTGTGTTTTCCTAATGATAGAAAAAGGCTCATTGCTGCCTTATTCTTACTCGAAATTATTCACACCAAGTGTTGCCTCGATAGGCGTAACAAAGTCAACCAAATGAATATTGCACCATTGCAATCAGGTGTCTCAATTTAGAGAAAGCATTAAATTTGTCTCTTGTTTCTAACAATTTAAGCATAGTGTGCGAGAACGACAGGAGAGACTATCAGCGGTCTCATGTCAAGTTCAATTAACAAACGATAAGGAAAGGCCGCTGTGTGACCATCCCGGACTGATGAGCTACATAGTAGGCCGGTCCCACAACATGCATAACATGGGCGTCCGAGACGCAGGATACAAGATAGAGGGAGGAGAGAGGGGAACAATGCAATGTGGGGGGGGGGGGGGGGGGGGGAAGGGGGAGAGAGAGAGAGAGAGAGAGAGAGAGAGAGAGAGAGAGAGAGAGAGAGAGAGAGAGAGAGAGAGAGAGAGAGAGAGAGAGAGTCCATGTAAAGACTTTGGGCTTCACTTCACCCTGTCACAATAACTTAACCGAAGTTCCACGCTTCATCTCTAAACACATTCCATTTGTTTCTTCTTGGGATACACAAGAAATCAATCTGAACAGATAAGTCAAAGATCAACCGTAACCACTTCTCCACCAATACATGAGACAAGTGATTGGTCAGTCAACAGAGCAGTGACTGTTTTAATTAAGGCCTGACTTGTTTAAGTTTGACACTGATCATGCAGCCCAAATTCAAAGAGATTCAGTCCTGAAGTTGTTCGGTCATATAGGTTCTTTAACCGCTCTAGTGACAACATTCTACCAAGGACCTAGAACAATTTCATATGATTGTCAGAGTATTCAGCAAGTGTGCTGCAAGTGTGTTACCCTATCCATGTCAATGATACAGGACGTTCTTCCTTACAGATTAATCCCCGTGTCCGTGTTCAAATCTTTACTCATTGTGTGGGAGGCTCACACAGTGAAGCCTTGAGTTGGCTGTGTGCCAGAAAGCAGGGCGTGCAACAGTAACGCCTTAGAGCAACCATGGTCCCCTGTTGGTGGTCTTTTCATCTGTGAGATTCATGTGGATGTGCTACTTTGCAACGATAAGGTGCAGCATATCTGAGCAAGCTATTAACAAAACTCAAATTGTACTGTAAACATGGAGTGCACATCGTCACTTTTGACAAATCATTCCCCCACCCTTAAAGTTGCAGAGCTGCTGCAAACAAGTCTATCTTTTTTCATGCAGGATTGTCCAAGATTTTACAGACACGGGCTTTTCTCCCATGATCACAACTTCAGATAGCTCCTAGGCTGGATGAAATTTCCCAGAACTTTGAGTTTGCAGGATATCCAGACCAAAATAACAAAATATGATTATTGTGTCTTGTTAAAAGAAACAGTCATAATTTTCACATGCCAAACATTTAACCAGCCTACATGATTTGCATAGGAGATAAGAACAGGGATCAAGTTAATCTAATTTAGAGGCACTTTGACACAGAAAAATCCAAACCATGCAGCTTGGAATATTTCTCTATCAAAGCTCGGTGATAGACGCAGATGCTCTTGCTGCTGAAACTAACTTGAGAGATCTCAGCAGTTTTTCTATTAAACGTGTATTGCAACCTCATGTAGACACATTCATTTATTACTATGACACGTAAGAAATGATTTTCAAATGAGACTCCTCACCATATTTCTTGAGCAGCTTGTACAGATACTGCACAAGGATTCTAAACATGAGAACAAGCTCAGTTTGTACAATACTGGATTGAAAGCATGTGTTTCCCAGCCAATCCTGCTCCTCGTCGTAGGCCTACTTTTACAAGTCTAAAAATGTGATAGTCATTTTGAAAGCAAACATGCACTTGGGGACAGAAGCTGCAGTCTTTTTTAGCATCAAGCAGGCGGCTGTCAGTAGCTGAATACTGTTATGTTCGTCTGATTTTGCTCAGGAACCAATGAAGATGCCATGCTTAATATTGGGTATTGTGAAAATTTAATACTAGGTACATTGCATCTTTATCTAATAAAGGCCAAAGGAAAAAAATTTTGGTTAAGGTAACATGGCAAAAAAATAGGTCAGTAGGTCGGCCAAACATTTTTTTCTTTTTAGAAGAGGCCAGATTGAACATTAACCAAACTTTCTTTTACTGAAAATGCTTTTAAAAACTTAAATAGTGGATTCCTCAAATGCTCATAGAGCAGGGAAGATGGGATAGCACACAGTTTTATATTTTCCATAGGGGATTTTTTAATGATAGAAAAAAAAGTTTAGGATCAGCAGAATAAAATAGGGTCAGGCAGGTTACCAGAGCCACAACAGTTGTGTGTGGTTTGTGTCTTTTTGCCTAAGGAATGCTGAGCTGCTGGAGCAGGCCCCTGGCTGAGCTGCTGGAGCAGGCCCCTGGCTGAGCTGCTGGAGCAGGCCCCTGGCTGAGCTGCTGGGGCAGGCCCCTGGCTGAGCTACTGGAGCAGGCCCCTGGCTGAGCTGCTGGAGCGGGCCCCTGGCTGAGCTGCTGGAGCAGGCCCCTGGCTGAGCTGCTGGAGCAGGCCCCTGGCTGAGCTGCTGGAGCAGGCCCCTGGCTGAGCTGCTGGAGCAGGCCCCTGGCTGAGCTGCTGGGGCAGGCCCCTGACTGAGCTGCTGGAGCAGGCCCCTGACTGAGCTGCTGGAGCAGCCCCTGGCTGAGCTGCTGGAGCAGGCCCCTGACTGAGCTGCTGGAGCAGCCCCTGGCTGAGCTGCTGGGGCAGGCCCCTGACTGAGCTGCTGGAGCAGGCCCCTGACTGAGCTGCTGGAGCAGGCCCTGGCTGAGCTGCTGGAGCAGGCCCTGGCTGAGCTGCTGGAGCAGGCCCCTGGCTGAGCTGCTGGAGCAGGCCCCTGGCTGAGCTGCTGGGGCAGGCCCTGGCTGAGTTACTGGAGCAGGCCCCTGGCTGAGCTGCTGGAGCAGGCCCCTGACTGAGCTACTAGAGCAGGCCCCGGAAACCCAGCAGCCAGGGGGTCCAGCTGATGAGGGGGCATCAAGTGACTCCAATCACGTGTTACTCTTGCCCAGGTTAAGCAGCGCTTCTTGTTCAAGACATGACATAGCAACACATTTATCATGGCATGTCATAACTTTTTTTGAGAGAAGAAGTGAGGACCTTGAAGCAAAAGAGGAAAAAGAAATAAGCAAATGCAGACAGACATTTTATTCAGCATGCCAAACTTTCATGCAAGGAAAATGCTAAGGCAAGCCTCCATGAGCAAATGACTGATGCATACAAGCAAATGAGTGAGCACAGAACAGAAGCAAGTGTGAGCATGCTGGCTTGTCTGCATGCGAGAAGTGTGTGCACATTTGGCACAGCATGTCTATCATACAACGAGTAATGAAAGTTCCAACACGACTTTGTAACAACAGCAGTTTGTACAGGAACTATTGAGTCATGCATCATGGACTACGAAAAGACACATGCTGACTATGAAGCAAGGACTGTGATTTGATTAGCAAGAGCAAGTCATTGTATATGCTGTTATTTTGGAAAGATATCATGTTCACAGGTATGGCAGGAAAAATAAAGGTTACAGAATGAACAATTTACATGAGAATTTGGTTTTGTTCTTCCTCTTAAAGAGATATTCAGAAAGGAGATTTATTTGCAAAAGGAGACCCTTTGTGACAGTTTAGGAAAACAATTTACAAGCATTGAACAGCTGTGATACCAAAGTCAGTGCAACATCAGATGCAGCAGCAGAAATAACCGTGAATGGGAAGCCAAGCATTATACACACATTTCGTCTGATTACAATAATTCAAACCTCCATTCTGCCATCCCATCCAGAACTTACCACAAATCAATCTTTAAAACGAATAGAGGCAAAAGTATGTAACAAAAAGCCAATGAGATGAAATGGGCCTCAAAACAATTCAAATCCTGTGGAAAATGTGCATCTAGATAAGGGTTCCTTTTTTAATACCAAACTAAATGCTTGAAACAGACTCGCATGACTGCAAACAAGGATGACAATGAAAGACTCGTTCATAATCAGACATCTCCATTTACCATTCTGATGGGACAAATGATGGTTCTACATTGGATTCAATCCTTTCTCTTCATGATAAGGAGACTGTGAAAAATTTGGTCAACCCAATAAATAACGGAGACATTCAGACTAAGTAAGGCTTCATGGCAATCAAACTTTTCCAGCTCCATGATCTGGGAGGGTAGCCTTGTCTTCATGCATGAATCAAAACGAAACACAAAAACCTTTGTCTGTGCTTGACCAGCTGTGGATTCCACTCCTGGAGTTGTGATTTTTTTCTTCAATTCTACTTTGTACCCTGTACTTATGAAATGACGTCTAGGGCATCCCAAACAAAATGATTGTGGACAGATGGTTTTCTGGTGCACTTGATCATTGATGCGGGAAGTTCAGCAGCCTGGGTAACTTGGAAGATATGAGGTGCAGCTGCACTGCTGAGTGGTGCATTACTCTGCACTGCAGAGCGGTGCATTACTCTGCACTGCAATATACTCTTCACAGCGGGAGCATTACATTCTCCACTATTGCACTTGACAGACCAGCGATCAACAAGCACCTGCTGTGAATCTCAGCGCATCTGGTGCACAGGCATATTTGTCTTTCAAACTCTACTGATTTTCTTCCAACTCCACGCTGGCTTCTGTTGAGTAAAATGTGTGTGTGTGTGTGTGTGTGTGCTGTGTGTGTGTGTTAGTGTGTGTGTGTTAGTGTGTGTGTGTTAGTGTGTGTGTGTGTATGTGTGTGTGTGTGCTGTGTGTGGGTGCTGTGTGTGTGTGTGTTGTGTGTGTGTGTTGTGTGTGTGTTGTGTGTGTGCTGTGTGTGTGTTGTGTGTGTGCTGTGTGTGTGCTGTGAGTGTGTATGTGGTGTTTGTGTGTGTGTGTGTGTGTTGGCTGTGTGTTTGTGCTGTGTGTGTGTGCTGTGTGTGTGTGTGTTAGTGTATGTGTGTGTGCTGTGTGTGTGTGTTAGTGTGTGTGTGTGTGTGTGTGTGTGCTGTATGTGTGCATGTGTGTGTGTGCACGCACATGTGTATGTGACCATGAGCTCAGGCACTTTGGTTGGGGTCCAGTTTCAAAGGAACAGTCCATCCCGTGGACAGCAGGTGATGGACAGATCAGGCAGTCCTCATCACAGAGCTTTGGGACATTCGGCAACTCCAGAGTTGGCCAGGTAGACACAGAGATCGCGTTTTCACAGAGTGAGTGGCATCCTGCCTAATCCAGCATGTCTGCAAAGTGTTTCTGGAACATGGCAGGGTGGCACTTTTGAAACTGTTTCAGCTTCTGCCGCTTCTCCTTGGTTGTGAAATTGCTGTCATTTATGATGGTGTTCATCAAGGCTACTACTTCCATCTCTGTGGTCTTCTCCGCCTGCTTCTTCATCTCCTCCATGCTGACCCGACTGCAGTAGGCTGCATCTGAAACACAGGGAGCTGATGCTCAGTCAATAGCTTTCTCTACACCTCTGTAAGAGGGGGAAATGGTTAGACTGATTTGTTTGCTGCTGGTTTTGTTTGTAATATTGTAAGCAAAATTCCTCAATGGCATTAGAGTGACAACTTTTATAGGTTTTATCTGCATCAGGAGCTTTGCATCCTTGCCATAAACATTGAGACTCACTTTCCTCTGCAACGAGTGAACTTACCATAGGAACATTGTAGCTCTTCTACAAATATGCTGCCCTTCCTCAATACAGGGTTCACCTACTACAAGAATACTGCATCCTTGCCATAAACATTTAGACTCTCCCTCCTCTACCACAAAAGTATTGTGGGGCTCCTACATACATTATGTCCCTTCCTCTACACAGGGTTCACCAGGTAAAAGAGCACTGCATCCCTGCCATTCATACTGGGGCATTGCAACCATGCGATACAAGTGTACAAGTATATATATAACTGTTCTCTTACTCTACACAGCATTTGTCTGCTGCTGGAGCTGCCTTTAACATCTAGACTCTTTTCTTCACAGGGCTTACCACAGCAATGCTGTGGCTCTGCAGCAGACATCCCATCCCTTCCTTAACACTGGGTCCAACAGCTACGATAGCACTACATTCCTGCCTAAAACATCTAGACTCATTTTGCTGGACTAGGCCCACCTACCACAGAATCACTGTCGCTCTGCTACAAACACCCTACCCCTTACTCTTCACAAGGTTCACCTGTGACGAGCAATCCATCCTTAACTAGGATATCCAGACACCCTCTCCTCTGCACTGGACTTACCTGCCACCCGGTCACAGCATCCCAATCTTAAACATCCCGACAATCTCTCGCCTTATGACTACACCCATCTGCCACAGTAACACTGTAGCTCTGCTACAAACATCCTGTACTTTCCTCTACACAGGGCTCACATGCAACAAAAGCATGGCATCCCTGTCTCAAATGTCCTGACCCTC
>JAWQFJ010002030.1:57955-66528 GCA_034096865.1 Theodoxus fluviatilis
ATGTGTTACGCGAGTTATCTCCCCTGAAATCAGGACCATGATCGAAGATGGCGACAATGGAAACAAAGCGAGTGACTGTGAGCGAACTGCAACGTTTCTTGCGAGACAGAGGTGTGGTTGTGGGTCAGAGTAAGAGGCAAGAACTTCTTGAACTTGTTGGGATAGCCAAGGACTTGGGTTTACCCGTAGATCCCGAGTTGTGTGTAGAAGATCGATCTGAAGTGATAGGCGAAAAACTGAGAGACGGCAACCTCGTGTTGTCCAACCCTGCACTTCTGTCTGGATCTTCGGACATTAGTATCTTACCAGACTTTTCTTTTGTGGATGTGTGCACCTACTTGATGGGGCATGGCGTGGGCATTACAGCCATCGAGCGCAAATCAATCATTTTCGACATTGGTGAGAGCATTAACATAACAGCGTATAACACGTTTGTTTCACGAATAATCAATCGGATACGCGAATCAATTTGTGCTACGACGTTCCTTCACTTGCATACAGTCACTGTAGCGCGTGTGTTAAATCAAACTCATATCAATCATTTTCGACATCGGTGAAGGCATTAACATAACCCAGCGCGTACAACACGTTTCTTCCACGTGTGATCAATCGGGTACGCAAATCAATGTGTGCTGCAATGTTCCTTCACTTGCGTATTATTCACTGTAGCGCGTGTGTTAAATCGAGCGCAACTCAATTATTTTCGACATGGGTGAGACCATTAACAAAACAGCGTAGAACACGTTTGTTTCACGAATAATCAATCGGATACGCGAATCAATTTGTGCTACGATGATTCTTCACTTGGGTATATTCACTATAATGCGTGTGTTAAATCGAACTCATATTCAATCATTGTCGACATTGGTGAAGGCATTAACATAACCCAGCGCGTACAACACGTTACACTGAAATGGTCGTTATCGGCAACATTTCCGGACACTGTACCTGAGGTACTCTGTCCGATCGGACAGAGTACAGAGTACCTCAGGTACAGTGTCCGGAAATGTTGCCGATAACGACCATTTTCAGCGTTACTTCCACGTGTGATCAATCGGGTACGCAAATCAATGTGTGCTACACTGTTCCTTCACTTGCGCATATTCACTGTAGCGCATGTGTTAAATCGAGCGCAACTCATTTATTTTCTACATCGGTGAGAGCATTAAATATCACTGGGTTTAAGTTGCAGAAGTAGGACAACGTCGTACGGACATGCAACAAGTTCGCCGGCCGGGACAGCGAAATAGATCTATTTCACTCAGAATGTCGATCAAAATAGGGCAATATAGGGCAACGTACTTATTTTTTAAAGCAGTGATTGATTAAATCATCATATTTTCTGTGACACTGAGACCAGACCATCAAAAAAATTAGCACTAGGCCTTGAATCAAATCGTCGTGCGAGATCTTACCTTGCTGCAAATGAACGAGTACTGCGTGATTGTGTTGACGTTCAACTGGTCAGCTGGGCGATTCCAGGCTTTTATTCAGTGAAGGCAACGATCTAGATGGTACATATTCTTTCCTGGTTTCACAAATGGAATGAATTTGACGCCAACACAGCGTTCAGGGTATCTATTATCCGTTTTACATAGTCCCCAAGCACAGCTCTTGGTAGTCAGCATTATGAAAGATTCGCGGTAATCTGGTCTGGAAAACAAGGGAAGTAACTCCCAGAGCCTCGATATGTGGATAAAGTCCATTCTTTTTTAAGATATCACACCACATCAGATCACACACTGCACCACATCACTTCACACCATGTCACATCATCCTGAACTACACCCCATCACATCACCCCACACCAGCCCACACCACCCCACACCACACCGCCCCACACCACACCACACACAGCTCTAACTCACTTATAGTGCTTGACGATGACGTTGAAGAACTTGAGCTTGGTCTGGGAGTTGGACTGACGGAGGCAGTCATCGCTGAGCTGGCCCAGTCCCTTGGGGAAGCACTCGATCAAGTCCAGCGCCGTCTGGGTGACAGAGTCCTCGCTGATGGAGATGGCGCCGTGCTTGACTGCAGCGTTGGTGATGACGGAACTGTGGCGTCCTCTGCGTCCACCCTTGTCTTCTGCCAGAATGCCGTCCAGAAAGGCCAGGTCCACCAGGCCCAGCAGCTGGGACAGCGCCACCTCTCGCCACACCTCCTCCACCACTGCAGGCATTGGAGAGAGAGGAGAGAATGAAGCGGTGCGTAGAAAGATGGAACATGGCGGAGGGAGGGAGGAGAGAGGGAGGGATACAGGGAGGGGGGGAGAGAGAGGGAGAGAGAGATGAGAGAGAGAGAGAAGAGAGAGAGAGTAGAGAGAGAGAGAGAGAGAGAGAGAGAGAGAGAGAGAGAGAGAGAGAGAGGGAGAGAGAGAGAGAGAGAGACATAGAGAGAGGGAGGGATGGAGGTGAAAAAGAGAGGGAGGGAAGGAGGCGAGGGAGGGAAGGAGGCGAGGGAGGGAAGGAGGCGAGAGAGATAGAGAGAGGGAGGGAGGTGAGAGAGATATAGGGAGGGAGGGAGGTGAGAGAGGGAGAGGAAGGGAGGGAGGTGAGAGAGGGAGAGGGAGGGAGGTGAGAGAGAGAGAGGGAGGGAGGTGAGGGAGAGAGGGAAGTGAGAGAGACAGGGAGAGGGGGAGGTGAGAGAGAGAGGGAGGGAGGCGAGAGAGAGTGAGAGAGAGAGGGAGGGAAGCGAGAGAGAGGGAGGGAAGCGAGAGAGAGAGAGAGAGAGAGAGAGAGAGAGAGAGAGAGAGAGAGAGAGAGAGAGAGAGAGAGAGACAGACAGACAGACAGACACATGCACACATACACACACACACACACACGCACACATACTCTGACACACAGAAACACATGATACATAAGATTTCGTATGCACAATGACCACCATCTCTCATGAGCAGGAAAGCCTGGCCGCTGGGTTTTCAGGTCTACTCCAATACATCAGCCAGGGATAGTCCCTACAGCCAAAAAGGAGATGACAGCTACTTGATCACGTGTAGGTTACCTTCAGGGGTGAGAGCGCGCCTGAGGGGGGTAGACAAGGGGGTAAGGGGGAGCTGGGGGTCTGCAGATGAGCTGGCGGTGCAGGAGGATGCTCGGCTGGCGCTGCGGCTGCGGAAGCTGCGTAGAGCCTTATGGATGGCGCGACCCTCCCTGTCCACGGCCATGGGGTTCCACAGCCCCTCCTCCGCCATCACGTCCGGCTCCATCTCCATGTCCAGCCTGCAGCAGCAGCAGCAGCAGCACAAAAATAGCTTCCTGTATGTCCAGGCGTACAGAAGAGTGTTAGGTCGTTATGGTGAGAACAAGTGAACAAATGAATGAATGAATAAATGAATGAATGAATAAATGAACGAATGAATGAATGAATGAATGAATGAATGAACGAATGAATGAATGAATGAATGAATGAATGAATGAATGAATGAATGAATGAATGAATGAATGAATGAATGAATGAATGAATGAATGAATTCGTTGATTAATGAATGCATGAATGAATTAAAGAATGAATCAAGAAATTATGGGACGATCTCAAGGTTGCCGAATGCAGTGACAGTTTCTTGCACTTGTGATTAATCACACTATCAACTGTGAATACATAAAGCTAAAATTAAAAAAGCAAATTACAGATTAAAAAAGTTTACAATGATGGTTTCTTTGATACAATCGTTAAAAAGATATATTCAAATCATTCAGACGAACTTGTGTGTGTGTGTGTGTGTGTGTGTGTGTGTGTGTGTGTGTGTGTGTGAGAGAGAGAGAGAGAGAGAGAGAGAGAGAGAGAGAGAGAGAGAGAGAGAGAGACAAAGAGAGAGAGACAAAGAGAGAGAGAGAGAGAGAGAGAGAGAGAGAGAGAGAGAGGGGGGGGAAGGGACGGAGGGACGGAGGGAGGGACGGACGGACGAACGGACAGACAGACAGAATGAGAGACAAATACAGACGAGAGACTATCAGAGGGACGGTCGGGGGGACAGAGGGACAGACATACATGAGAACGAATCGACACAGGTGGGAAAATAGATGAAAGAAGGGAAGGGGATGATGTAGACAGGGTGAGTGGAGAGAGGTACATACAGAGAACTAGAGTGCAAAGTGATGGATGGACAAAACCCCACAATCTAACGGTCAGGATAGGCAGAAATGTAAACAGACGGGTATTATGTCCGTCTATCCGTCCTTCCATCTATCTGTCCATCTGTCTGTCCGTCCATCCGTCCTTCTGTCCGTAAGTCTCTCACTCACTCGCTCTCGCACGCACACACGCGCGCGCACACACACACACACACACACACACACACACACTCACGAGTACAGACACGCACACACACACTCGCTCGCACACAAGCACGAGCACACACACACAAACACACACACACACAAACACACACACACACGAGAACACACACACTCGCTCGCACACACACATACACACACATACACACATACACAAACACACACACACGAGAACACACACACTCGCTCGCACACAAACACACACACACGAGCGCACACACTAACACACACTAACACACACTCGCACACACACAAACACACACACACACATACAAACACACACACACACGCACACACACACACACACACACACACACACACACACACACACACACACACAATTATCTACCTCATTGCCCTGAGTGCCCTCTGTGTGGACAGGTCTTCCAGGCTGCCTGGCAGGGAGCCGCTGTCTTCATAGTGGATGTATGTGCTATCGACGTCATCGTTCTCCTTGTCCTCAGCACTGCTCTTCTCCTCGTCCTCCTGACGTGCATTGCAGATGAAGCGGTACAGCTTGTTGTTGCTGTCCTCGAACGCTGGCTTCTCGTCCGAGCCGCGTCGTCCCACTGGCTCGAACACTCGTCTGTTCATCAGAGTTTGGCATAGCTGTGGAGTGTAAAGGTCAAGAGCTGTTGGTTTTATATAGCGACTTGCCACTCACAACCGAAGCTCAAAGCGCTTGACACTTTACCCCCATGATCTTTGGGTCTCTTGATCAATTCTTATAGCGGCATCTGACGACAACGTAGAAACAAGACAGACTGCACGCAGACAGGTACCATTATTATCTCAACTCTTCTATGGAGTTTTCCAGTAAGATGTTAGCTCATGGATATATCAAGGATTTATAGCACTACTGTGTCATGGCTAGGACACGTCTGCCGCATGCCATCCTGTTCACTTCCCACAACGGCCCTAGAAGAGAAAGAGAGGGCGCCCCAAAGAGACGTGGAGATGAATCCTTGAGAGGGACCTCATGCAGGAGCAGAAGACTGAGCCAGGAGACAGCTCTCAGAACACTGGCACTAGTGGCAGCAGACAGAGCCAGATGGAGGCGCCTTGCCACTGCCTCCAACACCAGATGGCGCAAAAAGAATAACTGAATAAACTAGAGAGCACTCGTGGCAGCGCAAACCTCCGTCACGGGAGCCACCGTCTCTCTCCCACGGTCTGTATGATTCATTCAGGCAGGATGTCATGCTAGCCAGGCCCAATGCTATGAAGTACAGTTCATTTTCGTGGCTGAAAGCATCTCTGAGTGCGGAACGCATACGACGACGTCATCGATAGTCTGACCTTATCAACTTGTAATTTGCGGTATTTCTCTTTTTGGCTGCAATTCCAAAACGAGATTACAGATAACCTCCCAAATTTAAATAATGTTTCCTGGGGTGAATCTCTGATCTTCCACCAAATTTCATCAGGATCCGTTTTTTACTTTTTGAGTTATTTAGCTAAAGATGATTAATAAACTAACGATACGAGAGTTAACCCCGTATAGAAATTATCACAAAAAGACATTGGAGAGGGTTAAACCCATAAAGAAATAAACACAAAACCCCCAGCTTGCCCTCCAAAGAAATAAGGGAACTGGTGAGCATTCCCATTGTAAACCAGAAAAGTATCTCTTCCGTTGATGACAGCAGCATGCAGCAAGATATAAATAAAATAAGATGCAATATTCCCCCAAAGCACTACTTTCGTAATAAGTGGACGAGATCAGCACATGATGATGAGCACCTCGCTTCTCCAAAATGATAGTTTTCAAGTAAAATCGAATGATACCATGAAAAATCAAAGAAAGAAAGAAAGAAAGAAAGAGAGAGAGAAAGAGAGAAAGAATGAAAGAGAAAGAAAGAGAGAAAGAAAGGAGAGAAAGAAAGAGAGAAAGAAAGAAAGAGAGAGAAAGAGAGAAGAGAGAGAACGTGAGAAAGAGAAAGTGAGAGAGAGAGACAGAAAGAGAGAAAGAAAAGGAAAGAGAGAAAGTGAAAGAGAAGAAAGAAAAAAGAAAGAGAGAGAAAGGAAAAAGAAAGAAAACTCACCTTGATAGCCTTTTCTCGAGTGAGGTCTGTGGAGAAAGTGTCGCGGTCACTAAGGAGGTAGTGAAGCACCACGTCTACCGCATCGGAGCCCGTGAAGCAGTTGTTGTGGGAGCGCAGGTTTTGGCGCCGTCGTTTGACCTCCACCTTGGCGTGCAGGTGCTGGATGATGTCCTGCCAAATCTGCGTTGCCTTGAACGGCCCTGCACAGATCAATGATCGAACAACTGTTAAGGACGAATGAATGAATGGATGGACCAATGAACCAATGAATGTTTTGAGGCCTATCAGCCTTTGTAGTCTATGTAAGGCGATTGATCACGAAACCACTAGAGATGGTTAGAGTACAAGCATGTCAACTATCGATTTTCCTAGTCAGTGGCCTCTTTCACATCACTGGGGAGACGCGGTGGGTCTAATCTTACCCCAAATCCACAAGGGGGTACGATTGCTAAGAGCATAGGTCCATAGAGAATAAATCCCCCCCCCAAAAAAAAAAATAAATAAATAAATAAATAAATAAATAAAATAAACAAAAATAAATTAATAATACATAAATAAATAAATAAATAAATAAATAAATAAATAAATAAATAAATAAATAAATAAATAAATAAAACGGTGCATTAGAAAGCACCAAGAGTAGCATCCAGACACGCAATTGGTCGACGCCCATAAAAGACAACAGCGGTATACATGGACACAACAAATCAGCGTAAGTTGTCCCAAACGTTAGGCCACACACATAAACATCTTTATGGCTATGGTAGTCCGAGCGACCCCTTTTTTTCCTGCCGACCTTAAACTTTTCTTTTTCGATCATGAAGAGAGAGAGAGAGAGAGAGAGAGAGAGAGAGAGAGAGAGAGAGAGAGAGAGAGGGGGGAAGGCAGGAAGACGAGAGAGAGAGAGAGAGAGAGAGAGAGAGAGGGAGAGAGAGGGAGGGAGGAGAGAGAGATAGAGAGGAAAGAGAGAAAGAGAGAGATAAGAGAGAGAGAGAGAGAGGAGAGAGAGAGAGAGAGGACGGAGGGAGAGAGAGAGAAGAGAGAGAGAGAGGAGAGAGAGAGAGAGAGGAGAGGAGGGAAGGGAGGAGAGTAGGGAGAGAAAGGAGAGAGAGGAGAGAGGAGGAGGAGAGAGAGGAGGAGAGGAGGAGAGAGGAGGAGAGAGGAGAGAGGAGGAGGAGAGAGGAGGGAGGAGGAGGAGGAGGAGAGAGGAGGAGAGAGGAGAGAGGAGGAGAGAGGAGAGAGGAGGAGGAGGAGGAGGAGGAGGAGCAGGAGAGGAGGAGGAGAGGAGAGAGGAGGAGGAGAGAGGAGAGGAGGAGGAGGAGAGGAGGAGGACGAGGAGGAGGAGAGGACGGAGGAGGAGAGAGGAGAGAGAGGAGAGGAGGAGAGAAGGAGGAGGAGAGGAGAGAGGAGGGAGAGGAGGAGAGAGAGAGGAGGAGAGGAGGAGAGGGAGGACGAGAGAGGAGGAGAGGAGGAGAGAGGAGAGGAGGAGGGAGGGAGGAGAGAGGAGGAGAGAGGAGAGGAGAGGAGGGGAGGGAGGAGAGAGGAGGAGAGAGGGACGAGGAGGAGAGAGGAGCGAGGAGGAAGAGAGGAGGGAGGGAGGAGAGAGAGAGGGAGGAGAGAGAGAGGAGAGAGGAGAGGAGGGAGAGGACGAGAGAGGAGGAGGAGAGAAGAGAGTGAGGAGGAGGAGGAGAGAAGCGAGGAGGAGGAGAGGAGAGGAGAGGAGGAGGAGAGGGAGAGGATGAGGAGGGGAGGGAGGAGAGGAGAGGAGGAGGAGGGAGGACGGGGAGGGAAGGAGGAGGAGAGAGGGAGGGAGGAGGAGGGACGGACGGAGGACGGCCGGAGTGAGGGAGCGACGGACGGGGGGAGGGTAGAGAGAGAGAGAGAGAGAGAGAGAGAGAGAGAGAGAGAGAGAGAGAGAGAGAGAGAGAGAGAGAGAGAGAGACTGACGGTAAACAAGGAACTTCGTGATGTCTTAATTTCCCTGCTCTATAAAAACCCAGGGAATCCACTATTCAAGTTTTTTTTTAAGCGCTTTCAGTGACATAATGTTTGGCTAATTTTCACTCTGGCCACTTCTAAAGCCCCCTCCTCATCATAAGATTTTGTTTGACGTCATTTTCTGAGCAGCTCTTGGCAATATATGACGCTTCATAAGATTCGTGAGAAGCCACCATGACTGCCTGAGGTCGCCCCTGGCTGATGGATAGATGGATGGATGGATGGATGA
>JAWQFJ010002031.1:0-75000 GCA_034096865.1 Theodoxus fluviatilis
AGATGTGATCAGTCACGTAACACGTGGAGCGAGCCTGGACACCAAGCAGAAAACACTCCGAACACAGCAAGCTTTCGTTCCGAGTGCACAACCACGTGTACTAGTATCCTTCCGCAAGGAACTGGGTCATTCTTGTGTCGAAAATGTAGTTCCTAGCCGTTTTGGGAATGCAGGAACTTACACATTGCCGATTGGCACGTAACATGAAAAATTGGACACCATTCCGCTACAGAAACTTCAAACTCAAATTTCTTTCGTGATAATAAACATACGAAGTTCTGCGTTTCCACATGTGTTCAACGCACATGTGCGCGTGTGTTGGCACTATGTGTGTCAATATAATGTATTCCTCCGCCGAAGTTGCCGATGCGAAAAGACGTGTTTGTGTCTGGACACCAAGCGTTACGAGGCTGATGCAGATGAAAACAGATTGAGATTTCGGTGAAAGATTTCTTTTGGGGCACTTTGCGAATAATAATAAAGTAGATAATGTTTAAAAGACGCCTTGTAATGTGTATTTTGCCTTCAAAGATCGACAGTTTCAATGCACAGTACTTTTTCAAGACCGAGCTATGGCCATGTCACAAACCAGCGCGCCATTTTGGGCCCAGTTTTCGTACAAAAGCGAAAACAAAATACTGAAAAGTCATTTTTTTAAACTCCATTTTATTTCCATTATCTCTTTCACCAATTTCAAACAAAATGAGCAATAAAAAATAAAATTATACAGTAGTAGAAGTATTTTAAGAGGGGTCCCAAATTGTCACTGTGCTTTGGACCAGTTTCTGAGACAGACCCTAATACATCAGCTAAGAAGATTTTAGAAGAGCTGTGTGAACTATGATCAAGATATCTGCATCTACAGACTTTTTTACAAGCGTCTCACTAGAAGCTTTATTATTCATACTTTATTTTATAATGCATCATATTATAGAATGACAAACTCTTGTAATTGTGTGGCATCAAACTGTGATTTTTGTTTATGCATGAGATGAAAAGAAAACATTAGCAGAATAAGTCTTTGTAGATCTATTTGTTGGAGAGCCTGCTTTCCATCTGATTCTGATGCCATTGATTCCATGCTCTGCAGGAGTGAACTCAGGCGTGATGCTGATGAACCTGACACGCCTCCGTGGCTCAACCTGGTCCAAGGATATGGCAGACTTCTACAAGGAGTACAGGCTGAAGATTCCCTGGGGAGATCAGGACCTTATCAACATCTATTTCCACTACCATCCAGGCAAGTCTGCTACTACACACACACTCCCCTCTACTCTGTCTCCTCCACATCTCCACCTACTCCCCTTCCTCCCCCACCCCTCACCCCTACATCTCCACCTACTCCCCTTCCTCCCCCACCCCTCACCCCTACATCTCCACCTACTCCCCTTCCTCCCCCACCCCTCACCCCTACATCTCCACCTACTCCCCTTCCTCCCCACCCCTCACCCCTACATCTCCACCTTATCCCCTTCCTCCCCCACCCCTCACCCCTACATCTCCACCTACTCCCCTTCCTCCCCCACCCCTCACCCCTACATCTCCACCTACTCCCCTTCCTCCCCCACCCCTCACCCCTACATCTCCACCTTATCCCCTTCCTCCCCCACCCCTCACCCCTACATCTCCACCTACTCCCCTTCCTCCCCCACCCCTCACCCCTACATCTCCACCTAATCCCCTTCCTCCCCCACCCCTCACCCCTACATCTCCACCTACTCCCCTTCCTCCCCCACCCCTCACCCCTACATCTCCACCTACTCCCCTTCCTCCCCCACCCCTCACCCCTACATCTCCACCTTATCCCCTTCCTCCCCCACCCCTCACCCCTACATCTCCACCTACTCCCCTTCCTCCCCCACCCCTCACCCCTACATCTCCACCTACTCCCCTTCCTCCCCCACCCCTCACCCCTACATCTCCACCTACTCCCCTTCCTCCCCCATCCCTCACCCCTACATCTCCACCTACTCCCCTTCCTCCCCCACCCCTCACCCCTACATCTCCACCTACTCCCCTTCCTCCCCCACCCCTCACCCCTACATCTCCACCTACTCCCCTTCCTCCCCCACCCCTCACCCCTACATCTCCACCTACTCCCCTTCCTCCCCCACCCCTCACCCCTACATCTCCACCTACTCCCCTTCCTCCCCCACCCCTCACCCCTACATCTCCACCTACTCCCCTTCCTCCCCCACCCCTCACCCCTACATCTCCACCTACTCCCCTTCCTCCCCCACCCCTCACCCCTACATCTCCACCTACTCCCCTTCCTCCCCCACCCTCACCCCTACATCTCCACCTACTCCCCTTCCTCCCCCACCCCTCACCCCTACATCTCCACCTACTCCCCTTCCTCCCCCACCCCTCACCCCTACATCTCCACCTACTCCCCTTCCTCCCCCACCCCTCACCCCTACATCTCCACCTACTCCCCTTCCTCCCCCACCCCTCACCCCTACATCTCCACCTACTCCCCTTCCTCCCCCACCCCTCACCCCTACATCTCCACCTACTCCCCTTCCTCCCCCACCCCTCACCCCTACATCTCCACCTACTCCCCTTCCTCCCCCACCCCACTCACCCCTACATCTCCACCTACTCCCCTTCCTCCCCCACCCCTCACCCCTACATCTCCACCTACTCCCCTTCCTCCCCCACCCCTCACCCCTACATCTCCACCTACTCCCCTTCCTCCCCCACCCCTCACCCCTACATCTCCACCTACTCCCCTTCCTCCCCCACCCCTCACCCCTACATCTCCACCTACTCCCCTTCCTCCCCCACCCCTCACCCCTACATCTCCACCTACTCCCCTTCCTCCCCCACCCCTCACCCCTACATCTCCACCTACTCCCCTTCCTCCCCCATCCCTCACCCCTACATCTCCACCTACTCCCCTTCCTCCCCCACCCCTCACCCCTACATCTCCACCTACTCCCCTTCCTCCCCCACCCCTCACCCCTACATCTCCACCTACTCCCCTTCCTCCCCCACCCCTCACCCCTACATCTCCACCTACTCCCCTTCCTCCCCCACCCCTCACCCCTACATCTCCACCTACTCCCCTTCCTCCCCCACCCCTCACCCCTACATCTCCACCTACTCCCCTTCCTCCCCCACCCCTCACCCCTACATCTCCACCTACTCCCCTTCCTCCCCCACCCCTCACCCCTACATCTCCACCTACCCTGCCATGTCCTATCATACCTCTGTGCCTCTACCCTGACCCCTAGATATTGGTACCTCTCCTGCCTCTGACAATCCATGCCTGCCCCATTCCTATGGAAGTGGCTTCTTGCTCCAGCAGCTGGCAGTGAGTTGTCTTTGCATTCTCAGTGGCCAATGTAATGTGACATGGCAGGACCGACGAACCGTGCAAAGTGAAGATAAAACAAGTTTGAGGAACTGTGCTGGTAGTTTCTTCATCAGTTCAAGATTCTTGACTGACCTGGGATATCCAGAATACCCAGCATGCTTTGTAGAGCAATAGTGGGAATACTTGTTTGTCTTAGTCTCTTGTACAACTTGTTACAAAGCTTCCTTTTTTTTAACCATTTGGATATAGCTTTTCAGTACTTGGTAATGCTTCTGAACATTTGTCTGTCACTTGTTTATTGTTTTTTCTTGGCAAACAAGACAAAAACAGCCTCCAAAAATGTGTTTTAATGTTTGTATTTTCTCAAGTAGTGTTGTGTTTACTTGCATTTTGGTTGCTTTGTATGTATTGTCTTGCATGTTATTGTGTTGTGTTGCATTGATGATAGAGCAAGACTTATGCGTGAGTTTGAGTATGTCTTATTTTTACTCACAGATGAGCTGTATGTGTTTCCATGTGAATGGAACTACCGGCCAGACCACTGCATGTACATGAGTGTATGTAAGGGTGCTCACAGTGATGGAGCCAACATCCTGCATGGATGTCGCCGAGTCTGGCACAACGACAAGATGCCTGCCTTTGCAGCTGTCTACAAAGCCTTCAAAGAGGTGAGGTAGCCCTGAGGTGGAGGGATGGTTGGGGGGGGGGGGGGGGATGGTGCTGTTTGTGAGGTGATGCTGATGCTTGTTGTGATGTGTTGGCGATGATGATGAAATGATGCTTTTGATGTTAGTTTTGTGATGTAGTGGTAGAGATGGAGACATTGTCGCAGATTGAAGTGGTGGCTACAATTATTGGTGGTTGTGGTTGTTGTGATGCTTGTGATAGTGGTGGTCTTGGTGGTAGTTGTGGTGATGGGAGAAGTTGGTGTTGGTGGTGGTCATGGTGGTTATAATGTTAAAATTATAAAATGCTGTAATTTGTGGATAGTTAAAAAAAAAATTAAGATATTGTGGAAATGTGGAAAAGAAAAAGAAACCCAAGCCAGAAAAAGTATGGGTGGATGTCTTGCCTACCCATTTGACTTGTCCCAGTGATAGCCAGAAGAGGAAACCAAGAAAAAAAATTGCTGTGTCCTTTCCATAACACAAATAGAGAGTGATGGGGGAGATGTTGAATGATGGTGTTTTCTTGATGCAGTCTGTCTGTATACTGTGATCATTTCCATGTTGCTCGAACTACAGAGAATTGTATGATAGGCTATGTTTTACCAGGTGCAGTGTGACTGTGGCATATTAATCTCAACATTGGGATTCATTAAAAAATCACACAAATTGTTTATAAACTTAAACCTTCACAGCACTATTAGAAAAATAGTTGAAGCAAAATCTAGGGTGACAACTATGGCATGAGAGGCAGTAACTCTTGTGTTTATTCACTTGATATGTACATGTAATATTGTTAACAGTAAAAAGTGATTTGAAGTGTAAACATGGAAAGCAGATTGATTCATCAAGACAACAGAAGAATTTATTTAAATGAAAATAAGCTTTATCCTCATTTCCTAAGATGATAGTGTAAATCTAGTACCAACCAGAAGTGGTCTTACACAGACAAAACTCTGCAGGATTTAGCCAGGAAAATATTCAGGATGTCAGGGGAAAGCTTATTATATGTTATTTTTAAGCATGAAAAAGTAATGACATGACGTGTTTGAGAATGTATGGTCACAGGTGTCTGAATTAGTAGGAAAATATCAACAAAAGCTGTATTTTGTGATTAATTTCAGAATCTCCATCACTTAGCTGACTACTTGTCATTTGAAATGTTCTCATATGTGCTTCTGCATAAGGTAATTTCCATAGTGCTGGTTTGGCAAATATAATTCTGGACAATGCTTGTCTTTCTGCAGTTCCGCTTTGGGGAGGACCTGCAGTTTGGACTGCTCAAGGCCCTGAAGAACAACATGGCCAAAACCCAGGTGACCAAGTCTAACTGTGGTACAGTGGGACACATTTTTTCTAAGCGTCTGGAACAGGTGGTCACCTCCTCCAACTAGAGCCAGGTACCAGTCAGTTCTGGAAGAGCCATTTGTCTAAAAAGGTGATGTATACCTTTTAAAATAACCCAGCCTGAGCATTCAGTTTATTAGGTGGTCCTGTTGGGAATATGATTGATAAAGAAATCCTTGCCTGAGCTGCTATTGAAAAAACACAGATACTTACCATATTGTTCATGGATATTGTACATATTTTGTTGATGAGAAATGCAATATGTTATAAGATGTATTTATTTTTGTGAAAGTATTGATTTGATACCCTGGATTTAATGTGCAACTGATGTTTGTGCGTGAATGGCTGGATCTGATGTTCCGAGATGACTCAATCAAAACCGACTACTTTTGAATGCTCACTCTTCAGCAGTGAATGTGTAGAACAGTTTTGTGGTTGAGCATCCATGGAAGTTGCTCTGTGCTGAGGTTCAGAAATCAAAAGGCACATCTTTTGTCAGGGAACAGTATGTCACTTTTTGCTTTTCACATTTTGGAACCATTAACACTGGTTTTGAAAAAAAAAAAATTCTATTTTCCTCACTGAATAGAAAGTAGGTTCTGGAACACAGCAAGTGTCTTTTTAAAATTTTTACTTTTTATTCTTCCAAAACCAAGAAGTGTAATGATTTTGAAACTGTTGATACTAATGTTGTGGAGTAATAAGAAACTTCACATTATGATATTTTAATATTAATTAGATGCTACTTTATCTACTTGTGAGAGAGAGCAATGTTTAGGTTGTTTCTTTCTTCTTCTTTGTTGTTGTTGTTGTTGTTGTACTATTTAAATTTGATTTTTGATAAATTGGCAGTCCTATGTTTGTATAGCAGGTTGCAGTGCAGAGTTAAAATGGACATCAGAAGGACTGATTCATCCACTTACAACAGTGAAGTAATCCCAGAGCTGTTATATTCCTTTGAACTACTTGTACAGAGGGAAGAACCCATAGAAACATTAATTGAGACTTGGTGTAGAAATGTAATTCCCCTACCTCCATGTGTATAGGTATTATCTAATGGTGCCTCGTAACCTTTCTTGTTGTCCCTGTATTTCTCTACTGTATTTATTGTTGATCAGTATGCAACAAGTGGAGGACTAAGGAGCTGTTCTGGTGCTGTTTTGGCACAGTCTCTGGCAGCAGGATGCTATATTTTCTCATTTGTACCATGCCTCTTTGAATGCTGAATGAATGGCGAGAAGCTGCATGCTGTGGGTGCCAGTCAGTATTGATACATAGGGTGCTGTGTGGATGTGCAGAGAACCCTCTCTGTGCTTGTAAAGTATCTGGGTGTGGAAGGGCAGAGAGAAAAACAAGCACAGAGGTTGTAAGTGGAGCTCAGAGCTGACTCACTAGTGCGAGAGCTTGGAGTACCAAACTCTGGCTCGTCATTCAAAAGATTAAGTTGGCTAGCGATTGGTCCATCAATCAAGCTGTCTATATATCCACCCATCAACCAATCAGTCCATCAGTTTATTGGTCCATCAGTTGATCAGTCCATCGGTCCTAGAGGGCCTGCCCCTCCAGCCTATGTTTAGAGGAATGGGTGAAGCCTTTCCTTCCCTTTACACCATCTGTGATAAGTGGCATATCCTGCTGGAAAATCCAAGGTGAAACTGCTGAGCAGATGGAGTGGCCTGTGCTAACTGTCACTATGGTCGCAGCATATCATTGCATATCACAGTTCTGCAGGATCCACTATTCCCCTTATAGCCGCTACTCGAGAAAACTGGTATTTCATTTCCATAGGTTCTACTAATGGTATCTTTATGAAATTTTGCACAGGTGTTCAGCATCATAATACTATACTTCACACCAAATCTGATCAAGCTAACTGCCATACATTTTGTATTTTGAAGATGTTTATTTTCACTGACGGTGACACAATTGGTCAAAATGGTTACAGCACTTAAAGTGCACAAAAAGACAAAAACTTAGAGTTAGCATGTTACTATAATCTTAATTAACTTAAGTAAATACCTGTATTGCAGGAAAGCTCAGTGAAATAAAAGTGTTGAAGTTGGAAACTTCCGTGTCGATTTTTGACCTGGTTTCTGTCAATATAATCATCAAAGTAAAGCACATCTGGTCAACACTGCTCCTTGAAAATCTCTACTTGTAATCAGCACACATTGTTCAGTAGATGGTGAAAATTTCAGAACTGTACATGAAACTGTGACTCCCCACCATTTCTCCTCGTTGGGTCACAGTGCACAAAAACGCGATTTTGAGAAAACGAAGCTTGAACATTGGAAACTGTTGGTACACATTGTTCATCATCCACAGGAGAGAAATGCAACATCAGAATGCACCAGAACCATAAGTGGGACCCTCAGCTTTCTTCCTCTCTTCTTCCCTTCTTGTCTTTTGCAGCTTCTTTCTTGTTTTGGCCATCTTGTCCATGTGGGAAGTCTCGGACTTGCGCTTCCTAGCATGATCCAGGCGATGCACCAGAGCTGAAACTGTTTCACCACCTGGGACTCCTGCATCTGTCATGCAGGATGCAATGCTGCTGGCTCCTCTGTTGAACTGGCACACTGCCATGGCTACTCCACACTCCAGAGTCTTCAAACCCACAAACTGTGTCTTTGGAATTTTTCTCCATATGCTGGCATGTGTGGACTCATTTGCATTCTGGGTTCTGACTCGGGAGCACCTCTGGAGAAGGACAGGGTCTGTCAACTTCTTGAAGAGGGGGACAACCTGATCTCCAACTTCTGATGGAAGTGGATCATCATGCTCCATCTTCTTTCTTTCCTCCTCTGGATCTGTTCCATTCCTTTGGGCGATCTTGAAATAGCACCATGAGTCGTGGCAGCGAGAATGGTGTTGGGAGCCCTCTGCTGAAATGCTGTGGAACAGGATGGCCCATGTGTCATCTTGCATTTTCTGCATGTTGCCAGGGTTGTTGATGATGGCATTCCTGTAGTAGCCTTCCCATCTCAGCATTCTTGGCTTGGACAGTCTGCCTCTCCCCTTCATCTGCACACCGAGGGATTTCTGCTCTGCAGCAAGCCTCTCAAGCCCAGCATACATGCGCTTGGCCACATGGTTGATGCATTCTTCCTTGATAATAGGGAAGTCTTCCCCATATGGATTCAAGGCTTGCAGGCTTGCAAATGTCTTGCTGTCTCCATCTGACACCATGGTGGTGTAGCGGAATCCATGGGATAGTGATCGGCTCCAGAGCAGCTTGGCTATCTCAGGCTCCATGGCAGGCGATGATCCACCCCAAGATTTGTCACACACTGAGGCATGCATATCATGCCACAGTGCCAACTCCTCACCCTCTAACTTTTTTCCTGTGAGTTCACACTCAGCACAATATTTGCTCAGGATGGCATAGTCAATGATGAGCCCTGTTTCCACCTCTATGATGCAACCCACCCCATAGTTGCTTGTGTAGCCACGCTTGTGCCATGATCCATCATATGACACAGCAATGTTCAGGACATCTTTGTCTTCATTGGAAGAGTCAGCAGTAACTTGGGTCTCTCTGACTGCCTGTCGAGCTTGCTCTAAGGTGGTCTGCAGAGTTCCTTCCATTACACTTCTTCTGATCACTTGCGAATGGTCTTGAAAAGTTTTATGGTGCAATCCACCTTGCACATTGAGAATGGAGCAAACTTTCTGCAACCTCTGAGCTCCCACAGCTACCTCTTTCATTGCAAGGACTGCTCGCCTATTCACCTCAAAAGGCATTCTGCTTCTGTTTGTCTCCTTGCCATCACTAATCTGCTCACTGCTGTGGACTTTGTTGGAGTAATGACAAGCACTGCATGTCACTGCAGTCAGCACTGACAAGCCAACCGACTTCTCAAAGCTCACACTCAGTGATGCTTTTCTGCACACGGGACAAAGCAGAGGCTGAACAAGTCTATTGAGGCAAGAAAGCTGCGCAAAACAAAACACATTGTTGTTGCCCGAGTGGGGACTGTCTCGTTCAGTCAAGCAATTGACAGACTGCGAAGAGCCAGAGAAGTAGGACAGTTTTCTAGCTGACGTGCTCACTGATGAAGTCTGTGGTGTCGGATGGGCATTTGAAGTTTGATGGGTGGCTGATGTCGAAGCCTGAGGAGCAGATGATGTAGTTGATGGTGTCGCACGAAGTGTAGTGCTGGGTGTTGATGATCCAGAATCAGCTGCTGCAGATGAATCTACGTCATCGGTGTTTTCGGCTTGCAATGCTTTCTTTCGACCACGAGTTTCATTCGACCGCCGTCTGGAGCCTCTGAATGCATGTACAGTATTCCACCGCACCTTCGGCATGTTCACATTTTCTATCTGACCTGATGAAAGCTTGAGAAGAGCAAAATACTCGAACTGACTGTACGGCACACGGAATAGACGCTCCCGGCACCACGCGTTTCGACCGCGAGTAGTTTCGACCACGAGTTTCGTTCAGTCACGTCCTGGAGCCGATGATTGTACTGCACGTATGCCTGCTACCCCATCCTTGGCATATTCACATGTATTATTGATAAACTGACTGCTTGAAAAGAGCTACGACTGCTTGATAAGAGCGACAAATTGACTGAGAGTTGCACGGAGCGAGCAGACGGCATGGCGCGAAATAGGCGGTCACGTGACCAAATCCAACCAATCACAGATGGGGATTCTGTCAGAAAACCAAGACGCGGTTGATGATTGGTTAGACACGCCAGATGAGTGCCTCATGAATATTGATCGGCAGAGCTGCCTGTCTTCCATATTTGGAACACAATTGCGTCAGCCTGGAAGCCGCGAGATCTCGCTTTCGAACGATATCTTACATGCTGCAAACAAAAATGGCGGCGAGCGGACAGCGTGCGGTGAAACACGGCAATTGTTCACAGAAAACGACACAATTTTCAGCTGCAACGGAGTAAATTCTTGAAGGGTGGGTGTGCAAAAGTCTGTTTTATAGTGGTTTTTATAAGTTTCTAAGCTATCTCAGGGGTCTCAATGTGAAAAGCAGTGTTCATATGAGCTGACTATACCAAAATCTCAAAGTAGCCAAAAATTAATATTTTAACAGTTTTGTCGACCCGCGGCTACCCTTATGTGCTCTCAGTATGGAACACAATGCCTCAGGCTGATTTTTTACTAAGCTCTGAGAGGCGGTTTCTCATTTTATTTTCAACATAAACACTGCACCAAAATTTTATCAAATGAAGTAACATTTCACTTGAATTGCCCTATTAAAATCATAACTGAAATTCCCATTATCCAAATGTTTTAACGGAAAGTTTTGGACTCAAATGTAATGATTTGTTGTTTTTGAAAGGGTGATTAAACATCTCATTGTCATTTTCTGTGTGAAGCTAATGTGTAAAGGCTCAGATGATTTCCAAATATGTTGGAATGACTATCTTGATGTTGCTGTCACTGGACTTACAAAACAAATTCCTGCATCTGTAAGGTTCCTCCCACCCCCACCTCCCTGATGGTTGTCATGAGTTTAGTGCAGATCTGTCTGCACTGTCACTGTGCTTTTGAGCATCTCACTTCTCAGAACTGTAAGATGTTCAACAATGTTTTATAATTTTCTGTGGGGAAAATTGCAAATCAGTAGAAATTTCCCAAATATATATGATAAATTCCCTTTGGAGTATTCTCAGTCTTGAGAAATGTGTCTTTCTATAGAATGACTTCAAGCTTGTAAATGTGAAGCAGACATGGATATAAATTCGTGGGGATGACAATTTCTTTATTATAATCAAAAAGATTTGTCTCATTCATGGATTAGTCTGTGACAGCGGATCTCAGTGGCTGGTCCCATGATTGAAATAAAGACTGTCCAGTTCCTTGCAGGACCAGTTTCAAACCCACAAGAGCATCTAGAGTACACAGTGATGGCCTCTGAGTGTGGGCTGCTGGATGGTTCCCCTCTGCTTCAAGTTCCACTGCTTTTGCAGACCTTCTTGTCCCTGAATCCCTAATTTTCCATGACACTCCTTTGCAACAACTTCTGTTAAGGTCTAACTTTGGTGAGGTTATCCAAAGGTGCCTCCGTTGCACATGAAATGCCACAGATTACCTTCTCATGAGTGTTCTTGTGGTGTACCACAGTGGCAAGGAGAACATTTGCCTGGGTTATTCTACTTATGCTTGAGAAAATAAAGTTTTACAGCAATTTTTTACAAATATAAATGGAAGTTTGTAGTTATGATAAGCTATATGCTTAGAAGTGAAAAAAAATTTATCTCCCTTTTTAACAATGCCTGATGAAGCCCAACTTAACACAGAGAGTAATATTTACAACAGTGTTAATTGTCAAGGCATCTATATTGTTGTTTAGGGCACTGCAGCCATGCAAAAATCAACGTTTGGCTCGGATATATCCTCCCAGACACACACATTCATGGATGCACATGCACACACACACATGCACACACAGCAGACATGCACACACGCACACACAGCAGACATGCACACACACACACACACACACACACACACACACACACACAAGAGGTGGGGTGCTGGAGTCAGATCCAGATAGTAACTGGAGGGACAACTGATGACAGCCTGATAGTCTTTCTGAAGGTTCTGTGGCCCTGAGAAAGGTTCCGTTTATTACAACACACTTTCCGGAAGCAGAAAAACTGCAACGTCGACTCAGAATGCTTCAACACCTGTTGGATGATGACAAGCAACTCTCCTAGGCTACACCACCACCTCTCTGATACTGGCATTCAAGCAAACACCCCACCTGAGAAACCCACTAATCTGCAGCAGTTCCCCTCAATGGAATGGATGGAAAGCGCCATCATCGGCACCAAGACCACAATAGTGAGGAACCAGGTCCAACACCACATCAGAAACCGATACTCATGCAGCTCAACCCACGTGGCCCTCCTGATCTGCTGCAGCAAGGGGTGCTTGAAGGTGTGGTACCTCAGAGAAACCAGCCAGACACTCCAACAGTGCATGAGCGGGCAAAGGGCTATGATCAGAAGCCACATACCTCTGCTCTTGGAAGAACGCTTCAGTCTGCCAAAACACTCCATGTCTGACATGCTTACTGACAAGGATACGTGAGAAAGTTCAACACGCATCGCTCTAGATTCAACAGAGATTTTGGGTTGATGGTACACTACAGGTGAACCGATCATACCCTGCATGTGCAGCACATTGAGTTGGCTGCTGCTCTGGACATCTCTCGACTTCCCCACACAGCCATTGTCAGCAGGACTCTTGCATCTTTGGCATGATGAAGGAGACTTTTCCTAAAGTTGGCCATCAAGACAAAAAGAACACTCAGTCCATTGAAACTGCTCCTCTCAGGGATATAGAACCTTTGGAAAAAATGCGTCAGTTTTCCCTCTGCACACACATACAACACACACACACATGCACACATACACACACACATGCAGGCTTGTGCATACATAAATAAGCATGCATGAAATTGGAGCCCCTATTGTCCTATGCACTGTGGCTGTTTGTTCCCTTGGCAGTGTTGGTCATTGCCTTTTATGCCACAGCTGCCCTGTGAGATGTATCGACAATCATGAGGTAGAAGTAACCTAGTTTTAAGATTTTGTCTGGACGACTGTTTTCAGCGATGGTTTGACAGAGGGCCAAGTTTAACTACTTGTGGATACTCTTTGTTTGTGGCATGTGTGTGCTGAGTGAAGATGCTCTCATTGCTGTGCAGATCTGGATGTGTTTGACACCATTGAATGGGTGATAAAGTGAATTGCCAGTGTGTGCTGAGTGAAGATGCTCTCATTGCTGTGCAGATCTGGATGTGTTTGACACCATTGAATGGGTGATAAAGTGAATTGCCAGTGTGTGTCTGAGTGGTAGAGGCCTGGACTTGCACATCCTCTCGTCATGCAGGGCAGCCCTGCAGACATTGCAATCAAAAGCCCAAATTTTGGGATGATAAATTGTATTCCACTTTGGGATTGTTAAAGAAAAAAAACAACCTTAAAGACGTTTCCTTGAATCAAATGATTATATAATTTTCTGGCTGACTTTGTAGCCTTGAGATTGGTACAATCAATATAGGTATCTTTAGTTTAGCATTGTCTTCCATGCCAATGTATTGTGAAGAGAGGAACAAAAGTTTTCTCCAAAAATGTGAAACAAATCCAAATGCATGTAGTTGCTGACTGTAACAGGCTTCTACAATGACAGGTATGTTATTACATGTATGTCTGTTATGTTTTTATCTGGGAATCAACAGTGTGATGGTGAGTAGGTCTTTGTGACTTATGGAAGCAGCTGTAGATAATACAGATCCCATGACGATTGTAATGCATTAGTAAAACTTTTACAGAAGCAACTGCATGGTCCTAATATAAGTTTCTAATACAGAGTCAAAACCCTACATAGTTTCTTTGGAGATTTTCTATGGTAGCAATCAAAGAATTAAAAGATGGGGGGTTTTCTTTTTTTTAATTTTATTTTTTAGTCTTATTCAGTTACTGTTATTTAGTTGGTTATTTAGATGCAAAAGCAGTGACTTTCACGAGAAATCTATGCAGGAAAGCACGAATTCCACTGAATACTGACAAAATTGTTTACTAACTTGAACAAGATTGAAAAAAATGATTGACCTGTTTCTGTTTAAGGAGAATGATAGGATTCAAGGGAGTGTTTGAAAAAATCCTACAAAATTAAGCTGTGCCATACTTTATTATTGTCCAGTATAGGCTGGTGGCATCTTTTGCATCTGTGGGAGGAGTGCCAAAGATAATCCCTTGTTGATTTACCAGTGGTGAAAGAGAGATAGAGGGGGAAGAAAACCTACTTTATTTTGCACCGTACAGATAATGAATCGCTGTTTATTGTAAGTGTGTGGTGTGTTGAAACTGTCTATGTTTGATAGAAGGTCTGGTTTGAAGCAGCGATTTCATTTGACTGGCAGTCTGCCAGGCCTGCAGCAGTAGATGTAATTGGGTTTTGTCAAGGAAACTTTATTCTTCTAAATGCTTTTACTACACTGTGCAGGTACAATGAAGGTGATGGGTGTAGGCATATTTGGTGGAAGGTAACTTTTCCTTTTATGCTAATATTTAATCTAATGTACTGTTTTGATCCTATTTGTGTGTAGGACATTTGAAAACCAAAGTAAAAAATATTTTGTAGTGTTATTACTGATGCTGAAGAAATTGTTTTGAGACCATTTTATGCCGCACTTGGTGCTATGATTTAGCTCTGAATATTTAATATATTCTTACATGTCTGTTTGTAAGGGTGGTGGGAGAGTTTGTTTTTTGTGTTTTATTTTGTGGGTGTGTGTGGTGGGAGAGTTTATAGTGTGCAACTGAAAAAAGGGCTGGTACTTGATTGATTAATTTAGATAGGTACTAATGACAAAGAAGTTTCTTTCAATAATGTCATTTTTGTCTGAGGACAATTTCATGTCATAGTGATTGTCATGGGTTTAGACTCGTAGGGAATCTTAGAAGTAATCAGACTTTTGCTTCCCATTTGCAACATAATTTGTCTACCTAGTGACCATTTACAGTCAGTGCAAACAATATCAGGATGGGCTGTAGTACCATGGCATTTGTTTTGTTGCTCAAATGTGGCATTTGTGGTATGTTCACAGATTTTCCTGTATTCTTTCATCTGCATTTGTGGCCATTCTAACTGAAGCAACTTGAGAGAAAGGAAACTCCCATGATCATTACTAGGTGTTTTATGTTAAGTCATGAATCTCCAACAAACTATCTAGCCTGTAGGCATTCACCAGCAGTAACAGTCAATGCATGCAGCTAGTGCTGTCTACAGTCAACAGAAACCTGTACAAATTGGTAAGACTACTAATCTGGGTGTACATGACAAAGCAATAAGGTAGGAAATATCTGATTGGTTGATTGGCCACATTACCTTTCAACAGTTAACTGATGTTTGGATATTATTTGGGAATCCCTTCCACTGATGGGCCACACCAGTGGACTCGTTCGAGGAAAGAGGTGCGATGTTGGTTGTTTAATTCACAGTGACTCCCACACAGAATGACAACCGAATTATTACATGCTCGCTCGCTCACATATGCAATCTTGGACACTTCTTCTGCCCACAGAATGACAATAAAGTGTGAATAATTGAAAATCTGGTGTACACAATGCACTTTCAGCTGAATTGGGTTACGATGAATATCATATTTGCAGCAGTCCTCAAGGCAATTGGGCTGTTTCAAGAATAAATGCTTATGCAAAAATGCAGCCAATTAGGTGCCGTGACCTGCTAGTGGTGCAGGGATTGCACCCCTTGCTTGGATGAGTCCACTAGTGCCGTGACCTGCTAGTGGTGCAGGGATTGCACCCCTTGCTTGGATGAGTCCACTAGTGTGGCCCATCAGTAGAAAGGATCCCATTGTTTGTTATAAATGTTTGAATAATGGTAAATTTGGGCAAAGCATTCAGAGGCACCTTTTTCAGTTTTCTTGGTCTAGTTGTCATGTCATTTCTATGTTTTCACACGATTGTGGGCAAAATGATCATCAGATAGTGCAGCAAATCAAATGCATGAGGCCCAGTGTGCACTCAGATTCGATAAAGTGCATTTTACTTGTGTTGCAGCATGCACATGCACTGACTAAAACCACATGGAGTACGGGCTTCAGGTCCGTTGAACTGAAAGGAAACTCACAGCAGTGCAAATGTTTTCATTCTCTTCATGCTTGGATCACCTGAATTACACTCAATGTAGTTACTATTGTAACTCTTGTTATGGTTTTTTTATTTGTTTACAAAGTTTTATTTTGACTGGAAGCATTCCGTTTCTGTTGTATTTTGAATTATTTGAATTTGCTGTTGGGAATAAAATGGATATTAAATGCATCATCTTTTGGTTGACTTGTATTCTTTGTTCTTCACTAATGATTCCATCTCATCTGAGCATGTTTTTGTTGTGTTGTTCTTACTTTTTTTAATAGCAATAATGAGAATTATCATGCTTTCTTTCACTATTGAATTGGCTTATTCACACTGATGAAAAAATAAAATGCACAACTTCTCTTTCGTAACATCTCAGGTGGTTTTAATCATACAAAATGAATCACTGCCATTCATCCAGCTTTGTGAACACAACAATTTTGTTTGCATTTCCCTTTTCTATTTTCTCAGGCAGAGGGCTGGAGCAGAAAAAGATGTTCCTGTCAGTCATTGTGTGTTGTTGAAGGGAATGCAACTTGCTGCGATTTGTTTATCACTACCTAATGCAGTGATTAGGCAAAACTGGATACTTCACATGGAATGATCCACACTGGTGGTCAGTCATCAAAACTACTTGATTCACTTCCAGTGTGTTGTGCTGATCGTTTTTGTTGAACTGTCATCTTGTTAATTGTGCTTCATTAATGTGAGTTTGTTTATCATTCTTGCGAAGAAAAAAAAAGTTTGCTCATTACAACAGCTTTTTGTTGACACATCTGTCACAGAACTCTCACCTGCTTCATCAGAAACTTCTTGCATGACACCCGAGTGCTAATCTAGAGTCTCTGCCAACACCAACGTCACCAATAGCAACTCTTCAAGAGCAAGCATCCAGAAAAGCACACCACAAGGTGCGCATGTTGTTTCTGTATTTTCTAATTGGCTATTGAATGCTTTTGCTTAGCATTGTAATTGAATTGTTCATTGCAGTATAACTTTGCATGTGTCTTTCCTTTTGGTATTTTGAATGTCCAACACTGTTACTTGCTCTTCAACACAACACCTCCGACTGTCCAACACTGTCACTTGCTCGTCAACACAACACCTCCAACTGTCCAACACTGTCACTTGCTCGTCAACGCAACCCCTCCAACTGTCCAACAGTCCAACACTGTCACTTGCTCGTCAACACAACACCTCCAACTGTCCAACACTGTCTCTCTCACGTCAGCACAAACTCACTACGGCCGACCGCCACTGTCTCATGGCCTCCTTCTGCGACAAGCCGCAGAACAGGGCACGAAGGAAACAAGGTGACCACGACCGTCAGACCGCCCCTGACCAGGTGAGCTCAGGGTGATGAGTGGCATCCAAGCCCATGCTAAGGGGACTTTTTGGTTGTGCTTTCGTTTATGACCAGTCAGAATCTACAAAAGTCCAAGGAGCATTCCTCTAGTCGAGTGTTATTCTATTCTGGACATTTGAACCTTAATCAAGCTGAACAATTTTGCTGCACCGTTTCAATATCTTTTATGCTGTAGTGTTAGCCTGGTTTCAAGCAGTGGAGTCTGTTCAGTCTAAAAATTGATCAACCATATTTCAAAAAGTTGTTTATCATGTGTCAGTTTTTCTCTTCTGTCTTTCTATTCCTCATCTGTGTATCCATCTGTCCATCCATCAACACTTCTTCCTCTTGAAAGAGTGTATCTTTCAACACACAATATGATGTAAAAGTTTATTTTGAAAACAAACTTATGTACATTGTTGGGTTCAAAATTATGCATTGTCACTGTCAACAGTCGCAAACAAAAAACAATTGTAATTCGATAAAGAGTGAAACTTCATTAGAGTAAGGCAAGAATCAATAGACCCCTAACCATACTGGCAGCTTCCAGGAAGCCATAAACTTAAAGCACACAAGGAAAACTCTCTGTTCCCGTGGGGCTTTGTCCATCATTGGCTACCTGAAGGCACTGGGTCTAGTTGGAGAACCTTGTAAAAACACTGATTTGCACTGAGCACTCAATGGCTGCAACATTAAGGTGGTCCCTCATGACATAGGCTTCCCTTTGCTTCACACCTACCATGGAGGAAGTTGAATACAACACTAGCAACTCTGTGTCTCACTGCTGCATGCAAAATATGTACATCACGGTACATGCTCACTTTACAAGTACCACAAATATAGAAAATACACCTGACTGAATGACTGACAAATACAAAGGCACAACATGTTCAAAAAATCTCTTTCCTGTGGGAAATAATTCCACAGGTAAAGTCAATGACAACAGTGGCAAAATCTCTGAGGCATTTTAAAACAATTCAGTCTATTACAACATACTGATTGGTGGAAACATAAATAAAAATAGTTCAATACAAAAACTCGCCCATAAAGGTCATTGACTGGTGATGACCATGTTTTATCCAGATGGCAATGCAGTCCAGACTCGAGCAATGAGACCATCGTGGGGAAGCATGTACCCGACTCGTAAGCATGAACTGAGCAGAAAATTTGCACATGCGGTAGTACCTACTCAAGAGAAAATATGTTGGAGACTCTGCAAGGGATGTCTGATGGGTGTTTGCAAGAGTCATGATCAGTTTCCAAAAATCTATCTGTGTGTGTGTGTGTATGTGTGTGTGTGTGTGTGTGTGTCTGTCTGTGTGTCTGTCTGTCTCTCTCTCTGTCTCTCTCTGTCTGTCTCTGTCTCTCTGTCTGTCACTCTCTCTCTCTCTCTCTCTCTCTCTCTGTCGCTCTCTCTCTGTCTCTCTCTCTCTCTCTCTCTCTCTCTCTGTCTGGCTGTCTGTCTCTGTCTCTCTGTCTGTCTGTCTGTCTCTGTCTCTCTCTCTCTCTATCTCTCTCTCTCATATTCATTAAATTTACATGTTTGCTGCTTGTCAAAAACACTCCAAGATCAAAACTTACACCACAAAACTGCAAATGCTAACAATTATAACAAAGCAAAAGAGGCACCAACCATTCTCTCTGCATGACTAAAAGTTTCACAGTCTACAACATTCTAGAAATACAAAAATAAGGTATTGGAATTGAGGAATAGTTTGAAATTTAAAAAAGAGCTTTGTATTCCCACTTCCCAATACTGTGTACATACAAATAAATGCTATATTAATCAGTATTTAATGAAAAACACTGATCCAATTTCTGAAGACATTGTAAGAAATGAGATCATAAAAGACTCAAACAAGCAAATCTTTAAAAGTTTAACACTTCATTCACTGCAAACAACTTGGTTAACTTCTTTTTAATCCACTGGAAATCACTTACTCTAATAAAGTAGTATTTATCCTGGTAAGTAAATAGAAACATGCAATATATGAGATTTCTGTAAAATGAAAATACCTGTGATTGACTAACTTGAAAATGCTAGGCATATGACTAGATAATTCTTTGTGACTAATACAATAACTTCAATCATAGTATTGCTTTAGGCATCTGGACACCACTTTTACTGACAGATAAAAAAATCCTTTGAAAATTAATGTGGACGCTGCTTGAATTATCTGTCCCTGTAAAGAACGCCAAGCCCACAAAAGTTGCTCCAAACGTATTTCATTAAAGGCACTTACAAGTTACACACCACCAGTGAGCAGGACACTTGGGTTCTAAATATAGATGTCATGGCAAAAGCAACACGTGACATCAATGTAAACAAGATAATGAGTTGTAAGACAGTCTCATCCATGATGCAGAAATTCATTTTGGTGTCAAAATATTTGTCATTATTCAAAATAAAGCACCACAATCACAATCAGTGTTGTAAGAGAGCAGAAGTCCATAATAAAAAGCATTCCTCGAAAAGCATTTGACAAAATGTGTGTACCTGCATGGTTTGTGAAGGTGAACTTTTGTACACCAATGAAAGACTAGAAACTAGGTTTTAGACTATTTCATGAGTTTTGTAAATGCCATAGTTCTTTGATCTGTGTGAGTGAGATGGGCATACTCAACTGCCAAGGATCAGACAACTTGGTCCGACAGTCTGCACCAGACAAAGACGGGGACAACAGTTTTCCAGGAGATTCAGAGACATGCCACAGCCTCCAACCGTTTTTGTGCAGCCAAACACGGCAGACAACAATCTCTATCATCTGTTAACCAAACAGAACAGCCAGTATTGCATTACCTCTGCCAATGGGCAGTAATAGGTGGGGTTGCCTAGTGCCTGCCTTCCCCAATTTCCAATTCAGTCTCCATGGTTACCAGATGCCTCCAGAGTGGCAGGACATTGGCCTGAGGCATCTCCTTGTGCCACTCCACTTGCCGTGCTGGTGCAGGTGGTGAGGGGGATGACTCACACAATTCCAGCCTGGCCATTCTGGCGGGCTGGTCGCTCTTCCTCGGACTACAAAAGTAAAGGAAATATGTTAAAAGGTGATGGATTGAGACAAAGGAGAAACGAGAGAGAGAGAGAGAGAGAGAGAGAGAGAGACACTTTGACACTTTATTCGTCAGGCCATCGGCCCATGAACGAAACAGTTTACACAATGCTAAACTCGACAAAAAGTCTAACAAAAATCACACTGTTAAGCAAACAGGCTGCACAGCATCAACCCCACCCCACCTTCAACACCCACCCACCCCCCACCCAAACTAATAAACAAAACAACAAATAAACAAGGGACAGAAAAAACCCATTAAATTTTTTTTTTTAACCTGCCATACAACATTATGTAGATTTAGTTCCACTACTTGCCGTCTAGCCCGGATCCCTAGACAATGGCACTACCACTTGTTCTCGGGCGGATGTTACCATCAGTACGTGCTCCGAATACGTATCGATAATCAATCTCGAAGTGACAGGGCGAAATCATTGCCAACAATCTGCTCAGCCGAGTTTCTAACCATTCTATACAAGCCCCTATTCAGAGTAAATATTAACTAACAGAAACACACGAAAGGAACAAAAAAGCTACGATAGTTGGCATCATTAGTTGCAAACAACATCATGGGTTTCAGAGTCTTTGTTTGCTGTTGGAATAGCATCGTTAAGAAAGCAAACGAAAGAGTACATCACGGTCCACAACAAATCTACAGCAAAAACAACAGGAATGCTCGAATGACATTATTCATGAAAAATTCCATTCTTACTGCAAGGCATCTGACAGTCCGTGTTCACTTAGTGCTCCTCTGGTGTTTCGGGTGGTCAGTTCTTGGATAACAATCCGCACAGTATGCTGCTCTTGAACAAGCAGAGCACGGTATCCTAGTAGTGAGGGGTTCGGCACACCTGTCACACCATGCACACATGTCTTGCGGTTGGTCGAGCCCTCTCTTGAGGTGCTGAATAACCTCGGAAGCGTTCATGGGAGCGACGTGCATTGCGCCATCAAAGGCGCACTGCACGACCTTATCGTGGCCTCGTTAGTTACCTGGTGCGATGGTTACCGGAGAGTCATCAGCACGGTTGTCAGGAGCATTCTCTGGGGACGATTGTGTAACACGCGTTTCAGATATTGGCACACTTTTCACCACAACCTCATGTGTCGTTCCTGGAGTCGCAGGAAATGCATGGAATTCAGGTGCTGTGATGGACACACTTGCGTGTCGGTCACTGACACACTGCATCTTCGAACGTTCCATCTTTGGAGAGGTAGGGGCTGTCGGGTATTCAGGGGGAGACTGTACACTAAGCGATGACATGGAGAGGACCTCTGCAGCTTCTTTCCCTTGCAAACTTCCATCACGTCTGCGACGGTATTCTTGGTGTGTCTGGAAATCTCTTGTTTTCTTCGACGGAGATTTCTTGATCTTGGCGTTGTATTCAGCGTGGACGCGCGCTGCACCCCTCTCTTGCGGATGAACTCATCCTTTTCAACAAAGATTTCAAGGTAATAGTTGTACTACCTAATTCTGCACCCGATATTTCAAATTATGCATTCTCGAAAGTTCGCTCACCGCATTCATGACGATGGTAGGCAGAATCTCATCAATCGTGGTGTTCCTGTTCTCGGCCATTAGTACGGTTATCAAACGGGAGCTTAGACAAAACACAACCTGCCTCGGTGGCGACGTACTCAAGAGCGTGTGTGTGTGTGTGTGTGTGTGTGTGNNNGGGGCCCCTCAATCCACTCTCCAAAAAAAAGTCACAGAAAACCCCCAACCTCCAGGTCCACCCGTCGAGCCTACCCTGCAAGATCTACCAAATCCAAAACAAAAAAAGCATAAAAAAACAAAACAAAAAGTAACGACAGAACAATGTGAAAACACACAACAAACAAGCAAACCTATTCAATCCATTACACAGAAACAACAATCAACATTAAAAAAATCAAAATCATGCCCAAATAATTCTAATCACGCAAAATCACATAAGCAAAAAATCAGACCATACGTCCCCAAAGATCTAAGTAAACATACATTGACTGTCTCAAAAACAACAGTTCTCAGCAAGAAACACATAAGACAGAAAACGATTTTAGACCATCACTAAAAACACACAACCAACACTAACAAACACACAAAAACCACAACTACACAAACAAACAAAACAAAACAAACCCCACCCCCCAAAAAAAAAGAGACAAACCAAACCGAAAAGCAGAAACACGGACAAATTGTCACAGGAAGCCCTAGAAAGAGAAAAAAGGCAAAAAAAAACACATCATTTGGAAAAACACCCCATACAAATGAAAGCCCCCACAACCATGAAACAAATTAGAGAACGCTAACAATCAGCCACACACCAACAAGCGGCAACTCACACAAGAACACAAAAACTGAACCCGACCTTAAATGACTTGAAGTTTCTATAAACTTCCAGGACAATGCCGGCCCCCTTGTTTCTCCTTTGATGAAGTAACGGCCTTGTTCAGGGCAGCCACCCCCCCCCCCACCCCACCCAGGAAAAAGGACAGCACACGATGCAGCAGACAGTGAACAACAGAAAGAACAACACAACTAGAGGACGTGCAGGATATGTCTAGCTCTGTTGCACCGGCCTGTCGCATTCCGTTTCTCGACCCACTCTTGTCGAGACGAGGCACCATGTATCCAGAGCGCTATCGCGCAGTCCACGATACTGTCGTAGCGCGCGCCAACAGACAGCTGGCGAACGAAACTTTTGGTCCGGAAGTCACCGCCGGCAGTGCGGGGACAGCCACAACAGCGTAGCACACAGGACCAACACTCAACACCGCACAGCGAAAGCAGCACAATCTTCAATTCGGACGATCAAAGCAAGCAACCAAAGAAGCCCGAGTCAAAAAACAAAGAAGGAAAGACAGACAACAAATAAACAATGAGACAATCCAACCCATACCAGCCAACCCAAACCGGAAAAAGCGCCAACCAAGGACTGACACTAGTAACAGTATTCGACTTCGTAATAGTATCTAACAGGCTCTCGCTCAACAGGTAAACACATGTCGGGATGCAATACAGATTAAGCACATTTAGCCCGTGCAACAACTACCATCTAGTGTACAAGCAAAGCAATGAGAAAATATAGCCGGACGCAATAAGATCCGATACGTCCAGCATATCACAGTTAGGAGTATATCATGGTCGTGAAGCTGGCAAATAAAAAGCAGTTCAAAGCAAGACAGTATAAACAAGGATCACATTTAGATAGCCATTAGATAGATAAGACCATAGAATGTTATAGCCGGGGATTAATAATAAGCACCAGTAATACCGAGACCCATTGACCCCAGATGTATACAAAGCAAGCATCAGATAATCAGTGCACAAACAAACACAAATATATAAAGAACTAATCTGAAAAATAACACACCAATGTAGCACACAAATAAACCAGTAAGCCACATACATATCAAGATGGTAAAGTACCACGCGTAGTAGTAGTAGTAGTAGAGTACATGTAGTAGTAGTAGTAGTAGTAGAGTACATAGTAGTAGTAGTAGTGGTAAGTGTAGTAGTAGTAGTAGTAGTAGTAGAGTACATGTAGTAGTAGTAGTAGTAGTAGAGTACATGTAGTAGTAGTAGTAGTAGTAGTAAAGTACATGTAGTAGTAGTAGTAGTATAGTACATGTAGTAGCGGTGGTGGTGATGGTGATAGTAGTAGCAGTAGTGGTGGTGGCTATAATGGTAGAGACAGTAGTAGTAGTAGTAGTAGTAGTAGTACTATAGTAGTAGTAATAGTAGTAGTAGTAGTAGTAGTAGTAATGGCGGCGGTGGTGGTAGTACAAGTAACAGGGGTAATGGCAGCAGCACTACCAGCACCAGCAGTATCATAGCAGCAGTAGAATATTAGTAGTAGTATTTATGTTGGTGCTGGTGAAGCAGTAGAAGTAATTGATATCGTCTTAGCAGCAGTAGCAGCAAAGCAGCAGCAGCAGTAGTATGGACTATGAAAAGGTGTGGAACGTAAAAGAAAATCCTCCAAGGAAGCTATAAATACATGTATACATCGGAAACACTATCACTTGCATTAAATAATTTACATAACTGTATACAGCATTGTGACCTACTTTTACATGCCCAGGGCTGATTACCATGTGTGTTTTTTTAATGCGTTGAGATCATCCAATGTCACCACGTTCCACAATCCTAAGTGAGCCATACTTCTCTCCCCTTGCAGCTGGTGGCGCTTTTACGTGTTACAGCTAGGGCTCTGCAAACGAAGTACAAAGCCAAGAAATGAGATAAGCAGCGGAAACAATTGATCTCCTTTTGCCAGCATCAGAGTGTTCACAATGCCACAACATTTATATTCCTTTTGCTTTTCTTCAGCAAAGAACTTTCGTTTAGCAAAGAAATCAGAAAGAGGAAAATGGAGGGGTAGGGGTTGGGAGAAGGGGGGATAATTGTGGGGGTGGGTGGGTGGGTAAAAGAACGTCGCATGAGTTGGACAAGGTACCTGAGTACGTATTTGGTAAATTTGTATGTAGGACATGGTTCTAAAGACAGGCATGCTGCAGCCGACGAGATCGACGCTAGCTCCTTCCTTGGCAAAGACCTCTGTCCACCCCGTCTCTTGCCAGAACTTTCGCAGTGCCAACTCGCAGTCACGGATGATCTGTGACGTCTGTGGACCAAATGAGCTGGGGCTTGTTCCACCACAGAAGTTGAAGCCTGCAATAATTAACGCAATTTGCATCACTTTCCGTTTCTAAAGAAGTCAATTCATTTCGAGCAAATAATGATAGATGATGGATGGTCTTTTACGGTCTATCAGCCTTTGTAGGCTATGTTAGGCCATTGATCACAATGAATCTTTAGAGTAGGTTAGAACAGGAGAAAGTCAAGTCACTATTTCCCTTTAGTTATTCGTCTCATACGAATCGCGTAGGGAGATGGACGGATGGATGGATGGATGGATGGATGGATGGATGGATGGATGGATGGACGGATGGACGGATGGATGGATGGATGGATGGATCGATGGATGGATGGATGGATGGATGGATGGATGGACGGACGGATGAAGCTTCACGGACCATCAGCCTTTGTAGGTTATGTAAGGTCACCGAGCACAAAAATCACTAGAATAGTATTAGAGAAAGCGTAAATCAATTTACGATTTCAATAGTTATTCGTCTTTCACGAATCGCGTTTAGGCAGACACGGTGGGTCTATTCCGACCCCCAACCCACAGGGGGCTGCGTAGTGAGACACGGTGGGTCTATTCCGACCCCCAACCCACAGGGGGGAATCTCGAGGTGGGCCTGAGGCGCGGGACTGATCGCCACGCACTGGTGCCGACAGACCGAGCCACCACACCGAGCCCTGGTCCCGCTGTGGATCTATTCTCATCCCCAACCAACACGGGGCTTCCTCAAGTGTAACATTTACTTTTTTCAACGAATACCTGGTGGCTTAGGTGCGAGTGCGACATGATTCTCATTCGATGTGCTCAGTGGTGGTTTCACTCCTGATCATTCTGTTGGCTGAAAGGCGTACGTAGAGCTATCGTCTGTTCAGATTGACGAGCTAACGGATTTGCAGCATGCACAGACACCTTGCTTCTTCCTTTGAAATTTAAGTTAGTGATTTTTTAATGGGACAAGGCAGGGGGAAAATATTAGTTTTCCCTGACCATTAACACAGTAACCGGAATCGAGCCATTAAAGAGACGTAAAGCTGTCCACACGTGCGTGCAATGGACCTTTAACAACCAGGAAAATGGTCTTAAAGTATAGTATAAACACTTAAACAGCCGTACCTGTCATTTCGCTCGACGTGTTTAAGTTCTTTAAGTCTCCATGAGATTTCTTACCCAGGATCCACATGTACAGCCGGCGGCTCACGAAATACGTGTCCGCCGACAACCAAATGAAAAAATAGACCAGAAGCACTGCAAGCGTTCCGTAATCCCAGCCATCATGATCATACACGTCATCCATTTTCAAACAATGCGGTCTTGCGGAAGGAGCCTTTGAGGTTCAAGACACTTTTCTTTGCATCAGACGACCTTCACCACTCTCCAATGAAGTCCTCGACAGCACGGATCAACCATCGATTAACATAAGACTTGTATGGAGCGAGTATTGTGCACTGGACACGGTGGTGAAGCATGTCTGCGGAGACATACATGTATCAGTTTTCCACTTGTGTTTTGCCACTTCTGCTGAAGCAAGCTAAACTGGCTGACGTCAGAAGACCAAATATGGCAGCAAATCATCGAATCATGACGTCACAGCTTTCTCATGGCTCCCATTTGCCTTCACACAGTGAAAATAAGGACGACAATGACGGCAGCAATGACGACGACGACGAAGACGATCGGGAGGAGGAGGAGGAGGGGGAGGAGGAGGAGGGGGGGGGAGGAGGAGGGGGGGGAGAAGGGGGGGGGAGAAGGGGGGGGGAGGAGGAGGAGGGGGGGGGGGGGAGAAGGGGGGGGAGGAGAATGGGGGAGGAGGAGGACGGGGTGCAGGACCTAACACTGTTAGTAACAGGAGGAGAAAGAGGGAGAATTGGAAGACGAAGAAGTGGAGGAGGAGGAGGAGGAGGAGGAGGAGGAGGAGGAGGAGGAGGAGGAGGAGGAGGAGGAGGAGGAGGAGGAGGAGGAGGAGGAGGAGGAGGAGGAGGAGGAGGAGGAGGAGAAATAGGGAGAATTGGAGGACGAAGAAGTGGAGGAGGAGGAGGACGAAGAAGTGGATTAGTGGATGGATAGTGTTTTACGGCCTATCAGCCTTTGTAGGCTCTGTAAGGCCATTAAGCACCTAATCCCTTTAACAGATGAGTAAATGTAATCCAGTCACGGTGACGAAGTGGAGGAGGAGGAGGAGGAGGAGGAGGAGGAGGAGAAAGAGGGAAAATTGGAGGACGAAGAAGTGGAGGAGGAGGAGGAGGACAAAGAAGTGGATGGATGGATGGATAGTGTTTTACGGTCTATCAGCCTTTGTAGGCTCTGTAAGGCCATTAAGCACCTAATCCCTTTAACAGATGAGTAAATGTAATCCAGTCACGGTGACGAAGTGGAGGAGGAGGAGGAGGAGGAGGAGGAGGAGAAAGAGGGAAAATTGGAGGACGAAGAAGTGGAGGAGGAGGAGGACGAAGAAGTGGATGGATGGATAGTGTTTTACGGTCTATCAGCCTTTGTAGGCTATGAAAGGCCATTAAGCACCTAATCCCTTTAACAGATGAGTAAATGTAATCCAGTCACGGTGACGAAGTGGAGGCGGAGGAGTCAGATTAGAATGAAGAGGGGGAGGCAAGCTGACAGGAGCCATTTACTTGTTCCAAGATCTTCTGTGAGGATAATGCTATTGTCAGTGTTAACACAGATGACCTAGTTTTGGAAAAACTTATGTGTGACACCAAGAGGTATGTGTATTTCTTTTTTCATCAGCTTCAGACATAATAGAGTCATGTGGGAAATCAGTGATGTCATAAGTCAAACACATAAGATGTGACAGGTGCGTCAATGCAGATTAATCATGCATTCTTTGACAAGTGCTTATTGCACTTTCTCATAAGCATCACGATTTTAAGGAACCTAAATACGTGTCATCGGATGATCCTCTGAAATCTGATCAATGTAAATCTTCCCTGCTCATTTGATATTGAGCCTTGTTGTACAGTTAAGTTGTGTTATTTGTGTAGTGCCTGATGACTTTTTAGTCGAAAATTTGCACCTGTACTCGGCATGTGTAAGAGCAAGACACTGGAGGTAGAGTCTTGCAAGTAGCAAGCATGTACCCCAGTATGTGGGCAGACACGAGACGTTCTCTCATGTGAGTTAGTACTTGTTCATTGTAGGTTAAAATGGGCTCATAAAAAATCAATATCTTCTTTTGTGGTCACTTGGGGGCCAAGGTGTGCAGTCATCTTAGATGTGGCTTCAGAGACCAAAATCCGAGGCACACAGGCGACCACAGGTGGGGCAAGGAATGCTCGACATCAGGGCAGGGGCACAGGGCTCAGTATATTTATGGTTGAAATACTACGTATACATGTATATATGGATGAAGTATAGAAATCAACATTTTAAGCTGTTTACCCTACTACACTCAACGGAATTGAATTTACAGTTTGGCTCATCTCAAACATTTGCAGCCTTATGTGAACATGCAGTGTTGGGGAAAACCAAAATCCAAGCAACAGCAAAGACTCAGATTTCTCTGTATTATCTTCATGACCAAAAGATCAACTATAAGGTGCCCTGGTATGTGCAAACACACAACATTACAACAGTGTATGAAAATAACCATACATTTTATTCCCTCAAAAAATCTTAATTAAAACAATAATGCAGAAAACCTCCAAATGAAATACCTATGTATACATGTAATAACTATGCTTTTTAATACAGGTAGTGTAACTTCAACCAAAAATGTCTACACCCACGAAAAACAATACTTTCATCACTAAAACAAGTTGCCAGCCATCCTCGGTAGCTCATACATTGATATTTGGACATGATTCAAGTTCACGACTATTTCAACTCGCCTATATCAACATAATGCACACAATTACTTTAGTAGAAAAATCTGCAGAATAAGATATCATCAAATACATCCTCCTCCATTTCTTCCATATGTAGTATTATCCATCAAATATTACTCATCACATGCAGTGAGAGTCAGGACATTTGATTGATGAGGTAAGTGAGCACAACCTTATACCTCGCCAGTTACGTATTGGACCTTTGCAAAATTGTGATTGTGCATGCATTAACAAGGTTAAAGCATAACTTTTTATAAATTTTTAAATAAGATTTTTCAACGACTAAGTTTTTTTAAACTCCTGATTCAAGAGAAAACAGCTGTTCATTGCACACAATTTTTTAACGTCTGTGTAATGCTACAGAACATAGTACATCACATATCCCTCTGGTGATTTAGCTGGGCATGTATTCACAAAATGTTGCAACTTTAGCCTGGTTTGTCACGGATAATCATAATTCATTCTAACACCACCTGACAGAAGCAACACCCTATGACAAGCATTCCAAGGCAGCTAGCAAGACAAAATACTTGGCACAAAAAGCCGTTTCACTGACCTACTAGTAAATCCTTGGGCATCCTAGAGGACATAGTTTCAGTGGTTGTACATCAATTCTGTTCACTTGGAACTAAATTTCACTTTAATAGTCAGTTTTGCAAGTAATTATTTTTTATGGTGAATGGGCACTTTCGATTTTGTAACAACAACAAACATACTTTTCCTATTAAACCCTGCAAAGCTACATAAACGCTGCTTACCTGAAAGTAACTGTTTGCATGTGCATCATGTCTATGCATGATCATGCACTCACACACATGGATTGTTGTCCATGTGCACTTTACTGGGATGCACAGACAGACTTGGCAGTGACAAAATATACATGTGCAAATGGAGATCATCTGAATTTTCAATGGCAAAAAAAGACATGTCACACGGAAATAATTTCTTCTGCTACCTCTGCATTGTAGGTTTTCAAAAGGTGAAGATGACATTTTGAAAAGCAACTCATTTTTGTGCAGCATTTGTTCCTCATTGGTAATTTGAGCAAAACGCCATCAGAAGTGCAGGTAGGTCAGGCTGGGGTTTCATTCTTTAAATGTTTCAGGCCCTTACATAGCAACGAAGAAATTTATCATTTATAACAACAAAAATCATTTTTCAATGGTGATATTGTACTGACATCTTCAATTGTTATCATTATAATTGTTTGCTTGTATGTGCATAAGCACACACGAACACACACACACAAAACATACACATACACCCTCATACACCTCCAGTCATGGGAAAAAACCACATACTGAGCATACTGTTTTGATTCGAAAACAGAGCAACAAAGAAAATTAGAATGCCAACAAAAATGAAAACTGTTATGTACCCATTAACAAAAGTCTGTCCATTCAAAACTGCAACACGTGCGGTGAATATAGTGGCACGCCCTTTTAAATGATTTTCAAAAGGTTCAGCTGTTGGAAAACCCCTCTGAAATTACCATTTCTATTTACATTGTGCATCGGTGCTGGAATCATAATGATGATCATTCTGGTAGACCAGAGATAAATATTCTGGTGTACACCAGAACAAATGGTGACAGTGAATCAAAAGGAATGCTTGAAAAAAAAATCTTAACGAAGTGGGGGAAAAAAGAGTGCTATAACGATGAAGTAGAATATTTTTAAAACAAGGCTGTAAATGAAGAATGATAAACTAAGGAAAAGCACTGATGCAGGACTTCAGAGACAGCATCATCCTTATCCACAACTATTTCAGGACGTGGTTCAGACAGGACCAGTATTGCATGCTCATGTAGATGAAAGAGGAATCTTTGGGCAACTTATAGGCGAATGAAATGCCATGAACCAGTTATTTAGTAAATGTTAGTATACAATCCAATTCATTCACACCAAAGTGCTTCAGACTTAACAACAAAATTCAACAAATACAACAGCAACAAAGAAACTATTTCGTCCGTACCTACCAATACCATGTCATCCAACATACTGAACAAATCCACAATACTGCAAATGCAAATTATTATGATTGATATTTCCAAATAAGATTATTTCAAGCATTCATTAAGTAAAAAAAGGGACATGATCTTTGCAATTTCATGCATTGAAGTTAATGTAAATTCCATCTGTATTCCAGTGTTGCAAGTTATTTGGGTGCATAACAAATTGAAAATAAACCATAAATAAGTTATTTCTACACAAAGAAATGTGAACTTTCTTTTTACAAGGATGTGTAAAGGATTTGATTTTTTTAAATGTGTACACAGAGAAATAATCACAGAAAAAGATACTTGATGGTGTAATGAACAATATAACAATACTCTGTATAATTATGTAAACAACAATGGCCAGTCAACAATGGGTCTTCCTGGAAGAAACATTTCTACCCACAAGAGAATGAGCTCATTTCATAAATGAGACATTAATTAGTTCCAAACCTGACCACCAGCCAACAAGGGAAAGAGAAAAAGTACAGCTGAATCAGTGAGCAGCACTAGCACACATCAGTCACTGAGGACACCCATACAACACACACAAATACAAATACACCCCCACCCCCAATAATCTAGGTACAAACATGAGTTCAGTAAATCTTGCAACAACTCTACACTGAAATACAAGGCATATATATATATATATATATATATATATATATATATATACATACAGATGACACGTATGAATTCTAGGCAGTAAAAACAAACAAAACAGTCATTATTCATTCATCTTGTAAGACATTGCATGATTGAATCGAACACAAACAGATAATTTCCAAGAAATGTAAAACTGAACCTCATGCAATTTCACCTATAACAGGCAAACAAGTGAAACTAGGAGTGAACAAAGCATCCAAGAGCTTTGCACCCCACCATCAGTAAGTTGACTGCGTGCCTCAGGTAACCTACTCTGAAAGAGATCAGTCAAAAACGTGGACCTTGGATAGTATCAGCTTGGAAGTCATCCTGGTCACTTTCTCTCTCCTGAGAATGTCATCACTTATCATGACACACTTTAAGGAAGCCATATTCACATACTGACCAATAGGATGATTTTATAACTTGGTGCACAAGATTGATGAAGACCTATAACTGTCATTGAACCTTTGTGTATGAAGATTTTTTTTCATAATCGCCAGCAATGAGACAGTCATGGTCACAAAAAGTAACCACAAACATTTGCTCCCTTCGGTTGTAGTGAATTTTTAAAATTTGATAAATGCTGAGTCTTTCAGGACACAACTAAGAGGACTCTGTAGACACGTTTATGACATATAAGCACAAGCAGGTATGTGCATACACAACTGCTTGCGCACATGCCAACATACACACAGGCACAGACACAAACTATACACAACCACATATTCTGTTCTATCACAGAAGTCAAAGGCACGCTGACAAATCAGCTGCAAGCAGCTTCCCAGGATGAGATGAACAGGACAAATTGATATGAGGACAAATGCAGATAGATGTCAAATGCCATCATCACCTCAACAACACCTCTTCACTTAACTACACAAGTACCAGTCTCTCTTAGGGAAAGAAATGCATTCCCTTAAGAGACAAATCTGTTTAATTTTGAACTCCTACATCAACGACACACAAAAATAGTTTCTTAAATTGGTCCAAGAACAATCAAACAATACATAATGCATCTTTTGGAACATCAGCAGCGACTCTGTAGAAATGCTCAGATAGTCAAACACCTCTTCACCATCAAACTGCAGCAACTGTCATATTTAGAACATAACTAATAAATCATACAACTTTCAAAAACAGCTGCATTGGGAGTTGGATTCAGCCTGCCTCCAAAGCCACTACGTGCTGGAGGTGGCTATAGGGCGAGTGACGATGGTGCGAGTCAGACGTTTGCCGATGGTCTCCACGTGAAAGCCGATCTCCAGCAGGGCCTGGTGGTCCAGGATGAGTCGTCCATCGAACAGGAAGGCTGGCTTCAACATGGAGTTGTAGATGCGACGATAGTCCAGCGTCTGCAGAGGGGAAAGGACAACAAAGACCCAATAAGTGCCCACGATCATTTCAAACAGCAGCATCTATCATGAAATGAACATCAAGTCAACAAATAAAAAGTTCAACATAAATCACACAACAACTGATGACTTTTCAAGTCTCCACATGTACTTACCCAAGGTTTCCCAGTCACGGACATGACACCTGGTTGAATGGGAGTGGAATGTTAAAATTATTGAAAGGGACAGTGATCTTATTTCCCAACTTTAGTTGTGATGGTGAGGTGGTGCTAGTTAAATCAAGGTGATCTGCGGTCACATTTTTGTACAAAAACATTGTTTACAGACTGGTTAATAGATAAAAGGGTTCAGAGCCTACTTCAGTGATTCTGTAAACCATAAATTTCATTTTTGATGCTGGATGTTTCCATGTCCAGAGCACATTGCATGGTAGCAACATGGTGCAAAGGTCACATGTTTTAACATGCAAAGCGTCCATTGTTGCTACCCCTGATTATGAGGACATACTCTAAAAATACTACGTTCCACATAGCTTTAATTTGACAATCCTTCTCATGCATTTATCATGACAACAGGGATATTCATCAATGAAAAAGAAAAGCAGGTTCACCTTCTCAGCATTTACATGCAAGGTGCATTTTGAAGAGCAAATCCTTTACCACAGAGAGCACATTGAAACAATAGTTTGATAAAACCAGCCAACAAGAAAGGCAAGCACGTGCAATCACTTTTCTTATTATTATTACTTGTACACCACTTACAATGAATTCATCCCATTCAGTGCAGATGACCACAGCGTGGCAGTCCACTGCGGCAATGTAGGGGTCAGGGCAGAAGGTGACCAGGTCATCCACTGCACAACACAGAGTGGAAATCAATCAATCTTGCTCTTCTTATTACCTGGGCTGTGTTGTATCTGCCCCTGTCTTCCACTTGTGATAACAAACGCCCTTCACACTGATGGAGAGACTTTCTGTAAGCTAAGCAACACAAACTTTCCTCATTAAAAATTAGGAACATATTTTGTTATAGAAATAACATTTTGTTAAATGGAAGAGTCAAAACAAGTAAAGACAAAGAACTACACATGTAACAGTAATTATAGTTTAAATTGTTCAACAGGAAAACATGACTGGTTATTTTAAGTAGAAAACAAACTTACAGATTACACAATTTTACAAACTTGTTAAACTTTCCACTTTTGCAAAATACAGTGTGCCTTTGACCAGTTTGGTTTAGTAGTGCCTTGCAGGTCTTAACTGAAACCTTACCCCGTTCAGGACTGTCAGAAATGGAAGGGTGAGTGAGCTCACTGAAAAGGACAAAAACAACAACTGTAGGTGAAACAGGCCCAGTCTGAGAAAATCAAAATAAAAGAGCAAACAACAAACAAACCCACACAAAACAAAACAAAACAAAACAATCCCCCCACCCACCCCAAAACTACACCAAAATGGAGCTGAATCTGATTTAAAAACTTGTTTGCTCTACTTCAGAATTTCAGTCTATGCAGTAACTGGCAGATGTAGAAATCTCATGAAAAATCCATAACAAGAACCAGAAGCCTGCATGACTCTTGTCCTTCCATGCCCATTATTTGGGGAACTGTCATCAAGGTTTGGTGTGACAATACAGAAGTTCACCGAGAGGTTTCAATGCAAGTAATTGTGGTACCTACTTCTGAATAGACACTTGTGGAAAAGTCACATAAGAATATTGAGGCACAAGATTACAAAAGCACCGTGCTTTTATCTTGTTGCAGAGTAGGGTTTGCCTTTGATAATCCTATCTTTTAGCGGCTGTTGCCATTGTTTTGAAGTGTTATGAAAATTGTCAAGCTCTTTCAATTGCTTTCATTTCCATGAATTATTTGAAATTAAAAGAAAAAGCTGTGTCAGAGATTTACATGTATTTCGAAGTTTGGATGACTATAATACGCTAGGCTAGGAATGATATCAGCAAAGATGATAAGACTCAGAATGTTCAATAGGGAGAGAAAGGATTAGGAAATGAACACTGGGAGATGTTAAGCTTGTGGAATGCTATTGTCACTAGCATTAGTCGACCTGCACCATGGAAACTATTCTGTTTCAAATCAACTTGTAATTTAAGTCTGCTTCACCATGACCAAAGGCAGATGCATAGCTCCATTGAAGGAAGTAAGGCAAGGCATAGCCATCCACAGTGAATACTTAGGCTGATTCAGCTATATGTAGTCTCTCTTAATTTTTCACCATGAGGCCAAGTGAAAGGTGTTGCCATGAGCAATCGTTATAAATAGCTGATTGAGAGTAGTAGCCCTCAGTATCCATGAAAACTCCTATGTCTTCATCTGGCACCTAAAAACGGCACCATCATCCACTCCTCAGCCTTGTCTGGAGTCAATATCAGCTGTGGTGTCCAAGACTAGGTTGGATGGATGGATAGTGTTTTACGGCCTACCAGCCTTTGTAGGCTATGTAAGGCCATCATGCATGTAGATCACTAGAACAGTTTAGAGCAAACGTGATTCAAGTCACGGTGTTCCTAGTTATTCGCCTCAGACGAATCATGTAGGGAGACGCGGTGGGTTGTTGTTGTTGTTGTTGTTGTTGCGTACCTGGGCTAAACACTCCCAGGATCACCCAAGTGGGTGAGATGATTGCGTGTGTGACTGTTTTTGAACACCCCGCCATATAGGCAGCCACACTCCGTCTTCAGGGAATTTGATCTCTGTCTCCAGAGAATGCCAGTTGTTATGTTAGGAGCTTACCACGGCTGAAAATAATCCCCACATAACAGTACAACATAACAACATTTTGCTATAGCCTTGGTTTTTTGCTGGAGTCAACAAATAACAACAGCCTTTGCCCAAGGCAAACGCAGTGGGTCAATTCTTACCCCGAACCCACAGGGGGACCCAAGAATAGGCCAGATTGACTGATCACGAATACTGGGCTCCTGTGGCCTTGACCACTAGAAAAGGTCAAATAAATGGCTTCACCAAGAGAGGTTGTGTCTATACCTATCCTTAAATTCCATTTGCTGGCACAGGTATGCAGTCTTTGAACAATGCTAATCTTGGTTCTGGACATGTCTGTAACCTTCATCTTTCAGGGAGGAAAATGAAGTGTCATGGCCATCAATATCTCAATATCAATTACCTTGTACCAAATTTGCTGATAATGCAAAGTTTGATTTATGAGAAAATGTTATTTCTGCTTTAAAAAAATATTTCTTGACCTTTCCTGTGGACATGACCTATTGAAAATGAGCAATAACAATAGTGTACCAAGAAAGGCCTTACAACCTACATCCTCGTGTGCCAAGTTTGGTGGTAATTTGCATAGTTTCCAATAAAAATGCAATTTGAACCCTCCGGGTGTCAGACTAATAGTACTCGAATGTCACCGTTTTTCCCCTGTTCATGGGTCATGTGCCAAATGACCGAATAAGCATACAACATGCAGAAATAACACATACAAACTATATATCACTAGAGAGCTTATTGAATGAACTATATGTTTATTACCAGAAATATGACATATATATTTATGGCAAATAGAAATCACTTCTGGAATGCAGCTTTAAATTATTTTTTTTAATCGAAGTCGTCTACCCACCTACTAAGGTACACTTTTATATGGAAGAAGGGTGACAAAAAGCACTTGACAAGCAAGCAAAAACATTATCCTACCCAAGAAAAAAAATCTGTAAGCATTGCTTGGCTACAAGAAACTTGGAAACGATTCAAATATTATGAGTGCCCACGGAATGCTTTCTGTTAATTTTGGGGTACATGATAATTGTGGCCAACATAAGCATTCAAATACAAGATATGTCATCAAAACCCAGATGAAATTGTAAGGAAATGAATAAAGGTGAAAAAAAAGTATCACTATCTACACACCTCACTTTTTATATTCATGATAAAGAAACTTTGTTGAGTTGATATCAAATCAGAAATGTGTCAACAATAATATAAGCTATGAGTACATTTTTAAAAACAGTTTTGTAGCATCTAACCTAAGACTATTATAGAAGCATGCAAATTTGAACAAGAAGGGCAAAGCCCATACGACTCACATGCTTGACCTTGACCTTTATATGACCTTGACCTTCATGTGACCTTCAAGGTCAAGGTCAAACAACTAAACCTACCAATGACATCATACACTAAGAAATGCTTTACACATTTTCCCTACCAAAATACATGTGACCTTGACCCAAGGTCAAGGTCATCCAAGGTCATGCAACACAAAGCTGTTAATTCAAGACATAGGAAGCACAATGGTGATTATTGGCACTTTCTACCATGAGATATAGTCACTTTTAGTGGTTCACTACCCCATTTTGGTCACATTTCATAAGGGTCAAAGTGACCTTGACCTTGATGACATGTTAACAAATGTGTCTCATGATGAAAGTATAACATGTGCCCCACATAATTATTAAGTTTGAAACAGTTATCTTCCATAGTTCAGGGTCAAGGTCACTTCAAAATATGTATACAATCCAACTTTGAAGAGCTCCTGTGACCTTGACCTTGAAGCAAGGTCAACCAAACTGGTATCAAAAGATAGGGCTTGCTTTGACCTATATACCACTTGTAGCTAAGGTTGCCATTCTCAATAACGTGGGAGAAAATTAGGAAAATGTGAAAAATGACTGTTTTTGAGACCACATTTATGGCTCCTGTGACCTTGACCTTGAAGCAAGGTCAAGTCACTATGTACGTTTTTTGAGGCCTTGTCATCATACACCATCATGCCACATTTGGTGTTGATAGACTTAATAGTGTCCGAGAAAAATCCAACGTTTAAGTTTTTTACGCCCGGACGGACGGACGACACGGCTGAGTACATAGACTCACTTTTGCTTCGCATGTGAGTCAAAAATCAAAAGATTAAATGTCACTTTCCTTCCTGCTGTGAGCTTCAACATGCAAAATATCAAGACAGGAGTGAGCAACTTTGCCTCAGCAATGAGTTCATCAGAGTTCAAAAAGCCAAGTCAGAATAAGGCAATTCTGATATGCCACTATCAACAGAGACTGTTCAGTCATCCTCCTCTTCCTCTCCAGCTCCCTCTAGTCTGCCACACTTTGTAATTTTTCTGTAGTGCTCCAACCTTGCTCACAGGCCAAATGGCATCCCATGTTACATCCTGGACAGTAGGTTCTCGATCTAATTCCGCCTTTCCCTCTGGTGGATGGACTGCAGACAACACATATCCTTTACTTCTTCCCGAGATCGAAGTCCGAATCATTGTCATTATCCTCAATCTCGACATCAGGATTGTCTTTGCTATCTATTACAGCAGCAAGATCCTCAAACGCACTTTGTATACATCGTAATCGTTCACTCTCGCCAGACGTACTCGGTTGATCCGCCATTGTGGGCGGTCGAGCGCATGCTTTGTTTACATTATGTTTCCCTATTGGGTCGCTATTTCTAGAGCCTTCTTTCCATGATCAGTTACTCAGCCAATGAAAACCTGTGTCTCAGAGGAAATATTACTGCGCTGCCACGGTTTTGGCTGCGTAGATCACAAGTAGTGCTTCATCTCTTCTGTTTAGATCATAAACGTCAACGTGCGCAATGGCAATCAGTACGCTAATTCTATGAAAAATTCTTTCAAAACAAGCACATACTGTGCTGAAATTGTTTATGACACCCTTTCAAACGTATATATTCTGACTAGATTGTTCTTGAAAAGCTCTGAATCATACGAGATTCGTTGTAATTGATGCTCTGCACATTTGCGGAAGTGAACGCACATCGCCATCTTTGTTGACATGTGACCCTCCGTGAGTGAAATGGGGGAGAAAACGATAACAAGCTCTTTTGTGGGTCCAAATATGTGTTTATTTTCTTCCAAAATGAATATTATTTCGAGAAATGATATAATCTGCCGTTTTAAGAACACCACAATATCTTTATCAACCACCAAAATTCTGAACCGACCAGGTCTGTTCAAGCAACCTGGCAATGCTTCTTTCATGGCACTCGGATGGTTAAAGCTTCCATGTGTGCACAAATGCAAATTTACTAACATAATGATGTTGGATCCATACAGAAACTTGCTTTGCTACCACATGCAAGTCAAAATTTAAAGTCTGCCAAGTGGTGTCTGTAGACAGCCATCGGCCCAAACAAGCGCAGATCAATACCATGGCATGCGTGAAAGTTTACCTAACTTAAAGATAATCCCCACTGGAGAAGTAGGCAGACCAGGAAATATGTATCACAATGAAGTTTCAATGATAGATGCTCTATTTGCAGTTTCTCTATTTAGTCTGCAGCGAGTCATTATTTTATATGTCACTGGTTAATTGCATTCACTTATGGCCTCATCCAAGTGCAGAATATTCATCTCTCTGGTCTCTGACCGAAAGACTGTCATAGCTGCTGTCCTCACCTCATGATTTGAGCTTTCTCTGTTTTCGGGTCATAGATCCTCAGGTGAGCCCCCTCTTCCATCAGGTCTTTACTGATGTAGATGGAGGCCGACTCCCTGCAAAGGGGAGCGGAAAAGTTTAGAAAATTTGACAAAAAAATTTGCGAGACTCACATACACAAAGAGAGGGAGAAAAACCACACACAGATGGAGAGACAGAAAGGGTAGGGAGTGGGAGGTGGAAGGGAGTTGGAAGAGGGAGTTGGAAGAGGGGTGTGGGGTGGGGTGTGTGTGCGAGTGAGATAGACAGGCAACCAGACTCCCAGAGACAGACAGGCAGGCTGACATACAGAGAGAGAGATGGATGGACCAAGGGATGGATGGACAGCAGACAGATAGACAGACAGATGGACAGATACACACATAGAAGGACAGTAAAAAACACACATACGTTATGTGCATAAATGCACGCACACACACACACACACACACACACACACACACACACACACACATGCATGCACACTTCCATTACTCATTTACTTTAGGAGACAACATCATCTAGCCCTATTATTAGTGGCATCTTAACTTTAGAATTCCTTCATGCTTCTGCAGAGCAGTCACATTACCTCCCCTGCATGAGTTCATTGACCTCAGGCAAACAACTAACTATGCTGATGAATGCATCTTTTCTTAAATTGTGATTTGCTGCAGTAGCTCCACCTGCAGGCAACTGTGCGAGGTGATTATGTGGTATGGTTCAGTCCCGGCACAGGATGACGACTGTTACTCTCCATCATTAGAATTTTCCCTCAGCTGCATCAGCATCTATGGTAATAATCAGGCCACTGAAGTCTCTTGCAGAGGAGTTCAGCATTGGGAAAACCAGGCTTCAGATGATGTTCCTGACCCCCAACGATCCACTCGTTAGGACGACTGTTCCAAGCTTCGGGACAGGACGGAAATGTATTGCCCCAAAAGCTGTGGATGCTGCTGTTGAGGGGTTGGGAATCAGGGAGGTAGTCGGGCATGTGCAGACAGGGAAGAGAGGACTAGGATTTCAGGAGGGTACTCTGATGTGGTCCAAGGCCAATGACAGAAAAACGCGACTTTGTTGTCCATGAGGTCCATGATTTGGAGGAGGCCAGATGGGCCACGACTGCTGTGCAGCAGTCCCAACAGGACCAGTGAAGCACCTGGGAATTGGTCATGCAGCGCACCCTCTCCTGGAATGACATCTGGCACATGGCCCCGCTCCGGCTGGCGTTCATCATTCGTGCAACGTATGACTTGTTGCCAATGAATCTGGCCAAGTGGGGAAAGGTAGAGGACACTAGTTGTCTCCTCTGCGAGAAGCAGCAAACCCTCAGCCATGTCCTGTTGGGCTGCAGTGTAGCCTTCAGTCTTGGCCGCTACACATGGCGCCACAACAGGGTACTCCACCCCCTGGCAGAGGCCACAGAGACAGCCATTGAGGCAGCCAAAGAGACTCAATCAGCAGCCAACCACCCATCCAACTTTGTCACAGAAGGGGAGAAGTCCTGGGCAATCCAAGGAAGAGGCAGATCCCCTAGTATCCTAGACATTGCCCATGACTGGAAGATGGCCATGGATCTGAAGGGCGACAGCCGCAAAAACCCTCAAGAGATCAAAGAAACTGGTCAGTGTCCTGACATTGTCCTGTTCTCCGAGAAAGCCAGGTCCAGGATTCTGCTGGAGCTGACCGTCCCAATGGAAAGCAGGGTGGAGAAGTGACCCCAGTTGAAATCTGCAAAATATGAGCCACTCACCAAGCACCTGGCCAGCCGAGGTTTCAGAGCCACAGTGCTTGCAGCAGAGATTGGTGCGAGGGGTTTTGTGGGATACTCCACGCATAAAGTCTGCAGGTTGCTTGGCCTCCCAAAGAGGCAGTCAACAAAGTACCTGAGGGCCATGGCTGAAGCAGCCAAGAGGGCTTCCTGCTGGATCTGGATGAAGAGGGCTACAAGGGAAGAGGGTGCAGTGGGGGGTACCCAAGGGGCAGTCCGTGGGGTTTGACGACAAACAATTCCATCTCCTTCCTGTCTACTAGTTTGCAAGGCAGATCACATGTGCTTGGTCCCTTTAGACGGCTGATGGACACATGTGATCCCAGCCCAGATGCGGTCCCCCCTGCCCCACCCCCGAGAGTGTCAGGAAGTCAGGGCCGAAACACTTTAAGACACGGGGGGGGGGGGGGAATAATCTTTCTCTGAAGACCGTCAGCCGTCCCCGCTTCCCATGAAGTTTCATACTCTTCAGGCCACCAATAAGTGGAACAAATGCTAAACAATGAAGATGAGAAGCTAGCAGTAGAAGCTTGGCTCCCCCCCCCCCCCCCCCCAATTATCATTTGCATGTCACAGCTTGCCATGATAATGCTGCAGGCGCTACTACATCACTAGTTGGCCACAGCTTGTACAGGCAGCCCACATGGTGGTGGTGTGAAATTCTAACTGAATAACCCTTTATGGGGAAGGAGTGAATCACCCTGAATAAAGATTCAACAATAGCCAGTCCAGCAGCTCCAAGCATCACTTTTCAGGGTTGACTGTTGGTGAAAATGCCAAGAAAACTAATTCCATCCAAAGCTCAGCACTAACGTTTCCTATGCCAACATTTTCCCAGGTGTGCAGTGCTACTTACAGGCTTCAATCAATCGAAAGCTTGAAGCAAGCAAAACTAGGTTTCTATGGCTACAGACCCGTATGTGCCAATGGGAAGTGAATGTTGAACACATTTCATATTGTAATTAATCTTGTAAGTGTCCGACACGTATCATTTTGAAATTAAACAAGATTATTTTACTTCCCGGCAACACTTTGTGTCTTGTGTCATCCTGGAGTAACTGGAAATCCATGTGCTGACTATGAGGGCCAGTGATTTGGGTTGTACTTGCCTCGTGTCACCAGTGTCCTTCTTGAAGGCAAAGCCAAGAATGGCTATTCTCTTGTTGGCCACTGTGTTGAACAGTGTCTCGATGATGCGGGTGGCAAATCTCCTCCTCTGGTACACGTTGATGTCAATCACCTAGGGGGAAAAAAAGCTTCATTGGCAAAAATCATTCAACTTTGTAAAATTATCATCAATGTTTAATGAGTGACAAGGAATGGTGTAGTTTTGCCACCTACTGGTCAAGGCATTCTAGAATGTGGTACACCAGTATGGTTGGATGCATGCTGCACATTGGATTTCCTTTTGAGATGACTGGAATGATATGGAAATAGATTTTGCTGATTTTCATTACCATACTTAATCAGTTTCCTGTCATTTCAGGAACAAAAAAGATAATTTCTGCATGCACTGAAACTAAGGTATGCAAAAGCAACATGGACAACTGACCTACTGTTCTCTGAAAATTTTGACAATATACAAAGTACAAAAGAAGGAAGAAACTGTTTAAATTGCATGCTTGGAGGTGTGTATTGGTGGGTCTCCGATTTCATGATGTGCTACAAAAGTACTGCCAACACAGACACAGGTGAAAGACAGGAAGTCCTACCTGCTGCCAGTAGGCTGCTACTTCTGGTAGGTTCAGACACTCACACAAGTAGACCAGGTTCAGCACATCTTTCTGGAAGCAGCTTCCTCCAAAACCTGCACAGAGGACAAATGTGTTCCTGTCAAGAGTGCTTAATGAAAAGATGTCACCATTATTACAAGGAATTAGTTCAATGCTTTGCAAGTATGTTGAGTATTGAAAGATCTTGCCTCATATGATTAACCTATGAAGGATTATCGTATCTGAAATCATCTTAAAATGTGAAACAAATGCTTTGAAGTGACTCTGGTAACTAAATTAAAAAAACCATGGAGTTGGCAGTCAGCCACTGAGAAAATGAGTACTGTTTCTAGCAATCAAAAGTAAGTACTACAAAGGTTTTCCTGAACCATGTTAGTGTTCACTGTACACATTTATGTTTATGAGGCAAGACACCTGAGAAGATCCCTGCTTGTGTACACATGTGAATCTTTGCCATCACATAATAGTCATGGAACTTTTGGAAACTATTTTTGAAAGGGGAAGAAAACTATTGTAATTCACTGAAGTACATGCACAGTGCTTCCACAGCCTAGAGACATGCTAACTTTCCAATGGATCATCCCTTGTTTCTCTGAAACATCTGAGCCTGGGAGTACACACAGTACCTATGCTGGCCTTGAGAAACTTGGGGCCAATGCGGGAGTCAGTGCCAATTGCATGGGCAACCTCCGACACATCTGCCCCGGTGGCCTCACATACAGCAGACATGGCGTTGATGCTGGAGATCCTCTGGGCCAGGAAGGCATTGGCTGCCTGTCAACAAAGCCAGCAGTTTTACTTGCAAAGGCAAACTCAAATCACACATGAGGCTTATCTTTCTGGAAGCAGACTGCAAACACAGCCACTAGGCTTTTTTGTACAGAGATCTGACTTTCACAGTGAAGCACAAAAGGTCCCTGACACAGCTGCTTCAATGATGTGCTTACACAGGCAACCATGGTGGGAAAACCACTGGTAATGTGGTCAGAAAAAGACAGAATTTCACATCTCTTGCACAGTTTCTTTTGCTCAAGTCTTGATAACAAAAAACTATTTCTGAACAGTGGTGCAAAAACAAACAAATAAATTAGAAGGACATGAAAGGAACTAGTATGGGAAGATGAAAGCAAAATAAAAGTGTTGATTTTTCATCATGATGTCATGGTTTACTGGTTCACCAAAATCATGAGAGACATTGTTGAGCAGAACATTTTGCAATGACAGAAACAATTAAGACTAGTGGCAGCAATACAAGCAAATAATTCAAGAACATGTAGAAAAGATCAATATATAAATCACATAACACAATGCAATGGTAGCCGTGGTGGAGCTACTGGAAAAGGCCCTGAAGCTCCATGACCATGGCAGCAGCAGCCATATGTAGTGTTCTTCCATCAAAAGTCCCCAGTGGTCGCCAACAAAGAGAGGACTCCCATGGAGTAAAGACACGGGCTGTACAGCTAAGACTAACAACAAGGTAGACTAAGAGGGCCTGGCATACAGTCAAAAAGACTACCGATGACCTGGAAGATAGGCAAATTGGCCTACAGAGGGCCTCACAGGCAGATTACCTGGGAGGACCAAGTAGGCATCACATTCTGACTGGAAACCTACCAGCTTGGAGAGCTCCGAGGACCAGGTGTTCATGCTGATGATCCTGCTGGCAGGCACCCAGTGCTCATAGATCCAGCATAGTGCCCGCACGGCCTCCTGCCCCTCTGCATTGGGCTCCCCGCCGATGAGCACACGGTCTGGTTGCATGATGTCTGCGATGGCTGTGCCCTCGGACAGAAACTCGGGGTTGGACAGCACCTGCCACACACATGCAGTAGGAACATGATGGTCTGCACTGGTGCCGTGCCTTGTGATGCATGCATGCATGCTATGTGGGCAGTTTTTGACAACAACAACCCCTTTGTCCAATCAACACTTACATCTGGTTTTAATGCTAAGCCAGTTTTGCACGCCAACCGAGCAACAGGCTTCAACAGACATATTGCTGGTCAGCCACATGGGCATATACCAACTATCAGTAACACACACTGCTCTGGTACACACTCACGTTACTCTCAAATGGCAACTCGTGCTAGAGTAATATTTATGCACCACATGCTGCGCCACTGAGGCAGGCAAGCCTCCAAAGACGGGCAGCCGGGGGTTCCAGCTGATAATGACTGCATCCAGCGGCTCTGGTCATATGTTACACTTTAACTGCTTCTTACTTTTCTGTCACTGCAAGCCGCACTGTCCATTTGACAGCTGTGAGAGTAAACAAAATTGCGGGGTGGGGTGAATGGGAGAAGGAGGAAGGTAGGGAGATTGCGGGGTGAGGGGTAGGGAGAGAGAGTGGAGAGAGAGAGAGAGAGAGAGAGAGAGAGAGTGGAGAGAGAGAGAGAGAGAGAGAGAGAGAGAGAGAGAGAGAGAGAGAGAGAGAGAGAGAGAGAGATTAAAATGTACAACCATATACACTGGTTACAAAGAGTCTTAGAAGCCAGAAAGTGTTTCATACAACAGGTTCTGAAATATATGTACATTTTCTCATACTTAAAATGCAGCCTGTATCTGCTTGAGCATCTTTAATACAACAACATATAGAAAATATCATTTGGTCAAAGCAGATTATTCTTTGCTAGCATAGTTTGTTTCACCTCCATTTCATGTTTACTGTCCATTTACACTGTCAGGAGAATGTCCTAAGGTCTCGAGACGCATTTTGTATGCATAATATACATACATTGTGACATCACATGTTTTTCTTTTGTCACATCCATCCATTAGTTGTGCCTCATTTCTATATTTTAAGAGAGAGAGAGAGAGACAGAGAGAGAGAGAGAGAGAGAGAGAGAGAGAGACAGAGAGACAGAGAGAGACAGAGAGAGAGAGAGAGAGAGAGAGAGACAGAGAGAGAGAGAGACAGAGAGAGAGAGAGAGAGAGAGAGAGAGAGAGAGAGAGAGAGAGAGAGAGAGAGAGAGAGAGAGAGAGAGAGAGAGAGAGAGAGAGAGAGAGAGAGAGAGAGAGAGAGAGAGAGAGAGAGGGGGAGGGAGGGAGGTGATATTTGCAGTTCAAGTGTGATAAATGAGAGCTGACCACCCTGGAGGGGTTGCAGGTGGTGAAGCTGATAGTTGGCTTTGAGACTCAGTAGATAGCAAGGAAGCTGGAACACTGAGGGAACTAATTGGAGAGAGTGACCATTGAGATAGGGGATATCCTTTCTCCAGAGATTATATCCTTCCTGGGGTTGAGGTCTCAGGACCCCTGGTGCCAGGAGGAGGAATGTTGCTGACAGGGGGGGGGGGGGGGGGGGGGGGGGGGGGCTGGGAAGCTTCTACACATTGCTGAAGAGCAGGCAGGTTTCAGACCAGGTAGGAGCACCACCAAACAGATCTTCAATCTGAGAGTCCTGTGTGAGAAACACCTACAACACCAACAAGATCTGTACCATGTCTTAATAGACTTTAAGAAAGCATTTGACAGTCTGGCATGCTGCGCTGTGGGCCACAATGAGAAGCTACAACATCAGCTCCAAGATCATCAAAGTCGTTGAACATCTCTATGACAGAGCGACCAGCGCAGTCCTGTTCAATGGTACCACAGGCAATGGTTCAGGACAACGGTTGGAGTCAGACAGGGCTGTCTACTCTCCCCCACACTCTTCAACCTCTTCCTCAAAAGGATAATGACTAGGAGAGGCAGGCAGAGAAAGAGGTGGGAAGACAACATCAAAGAGTGACCAGGCTTGACCTTTGCTGACTCACAGCGAGCCACAGAGGATAGAGATTGATGGAGGAAGATTGTCCGAAAGTCATCAGTGGTGCCTCAACAACCCATCTCAGGGTTAAGAGACTGAACTGAACTGAACTGAGTCGGTGCCAATCCCTGGAGGGAACCAGACATGCTTGACTCCCTCATTGCGATGCCGGTGGTTCGGTGGAGGCAACAGAAAACTTCCTTGCCAGAAGAATGATAACACTGTTTTCCCACCCTCTTGGGCCCAAAGATCTCCTGACCAAGTCTACAGACAACATCAGTGATGAGTAGACAATGAAACCTGTCTTCCCTCTGTCCCCATGTGTTTTCTAATTGTATGATGAACTTTGACAAGAACCGAACTCTCTCTGATGCTGAGAACTGATGAACTTTGACAAGAACTGAACTCTCTCTGACACTGAGAACTCCGTGCATAGTGGACATTGAAATCTCTCCTTTTCATTGTGAATGAAGATGAACAATTATTATGACTTTATTAAGAATTTATACTGGCTGGTCATTTTAAATTTTGCTAATCAATGAAGAAGTAATTTAGGATTTGATTTTGCATGTTTTGCATGAAGATTCTGGTGATCCGAATTAAATAGAAATTTGACATTCTATCCAACTCTGTGTCTTTGTTGAGAAAGCAAGGATGTGAATGAATGAGAAAGAGAGTTAGTCTATCTCCAAATTAGACAACAATGTTGCAACCCTTTTGGGCTGTAACACAAGAAACATCCAGAGAAGTTCCTTTAAGGCCAGGTTCAACCTCAGAATGGAAGTACCCTTTTTAGACATTGGAGAAGTAAGAAATTTGGATATGTGGAAGATGTTCATGTCAGATAATGATTACCAAGATTTGGAGGATTCAGGTCAAGGTCATTCTGACAAAAATGGCGGCTATGTCTAAAAATAGTAACTCTTTCACTGGTGATAATCTCAGAACTGGTGATAGATAGAATTCTGCAATTTTAACCACATATAGTATGACTATAGAGCTGAAATGTGAACTAAAAGCTAAGGTTTATACAATATATCTTAATATTCATGATTTTTTAATGATTTTGTGTATAATTTCAGCTTCCGTAACACCCAAATTGAAAGCAATTTTTGAATTTTCTCACTGATAAATTGAGCTATAAACTCAATTGTAGATCAGATTAAAATTATGCATTTGCTAATGAAGTCTACCAAGTTTCAAGGTGATAGCTTTAGTAGTCTTTGAGATTATACAAAGTAAAGTTGAGTCCTGAACAGAAAAAACCGAAACAGAGAAAATTTGATTTAAAGTCTTTATTGATCAATATCTACCTACTGCACAGAGTGAAAAGCATGGTATTGCTACAGATTCATTTTCCAACTACCTAGAAGAAGTACACAACATTTCAACATGATAACTCAAGTAGTTTTCTTGTAGGACTGTATGTACATTGTTCAGTGATTTGGCCCTCTCACCGAAAACATGAATTACATGAAACTGGAAAACCTCCATCAAATTCTCTTTACATGAAGATTGCTAGATTCAGTGTCCCCCAGGCTGGTAGTCATCATCACCCTTCTGTGTGGCACCCTGAGAGAGCCTTTTGGACTTTCTCATTGCTTTTGCTTTTGGAGTGCTTTCTTGGAGAGATGACTTCACCCTTGCGGCATCTAGTGCCCGAAAGCCAGCCTCTACATACCCCCCACATTGCAGTTTCAGAGACCTGAAAACTGGCAGCCTCCCTACCTCTCCCTCATTGAAAACAATGACAGCATCATAGACAGCAAGTTCCAGCCTTTTTCTACCTACAAAGATAGTCTTGGGACATTTAGCCCAGATCAGGCTGTGGAGGGTTTCATTGGGATTCTGTGTGCCACCATGGGCACAAGCTTCCAACAGTGTTTTGTCTGTGAGGGCAGTGAATACTGGCTCTATCTTCTCCAGTACAAACATGGGGAAGGCATTTTTGTTGGCCATTTCATTATTTCCCTGTTTGGATGGACACCAGTTTCCACAATCACTGTGATCTTTCTTCCTATGTTTCCACACAGCCCACACTGCACTGCTCATCTCCTCAACATTCCCTGGATTTGCCCTTATTGCTGCACCATAATGGCCTTGAATCTTTCTGATAGCTTTCTGTGTCAGCCCTGCTTTCCCCCCAATCCCCTTGTACTTCTTTCCCTTTTCTTCAAACTCTTGGTTTTTGCATTCTTTCACCTTATCCATCAATCGCTTCCCCATCCTTTTTTGCACGTGGCCACAACATTCCAATTTTCTGATTTCCTTCCCTTCATAGATAGGTGGAACTGCAGTGTGCACTGTGTGGAAACTCTTGGAGTCCCCATCCCCAAGGTAGCCTGTGTATTTGAGGCCATACTGCTGTTCTGATCTTCTAAAAATCTCCAACATACCTGCTGGTTCCATGCTCCCCGAGGACCCTTCGTGATTCTTCATGCATTTTTCTGCATGTGTTTGTTGCCAATCCTTGAACTCTCTCTCTCCCAATTTCTTTTTGGACTTAGCACAAGCATCACAGTAATTGCTGGAAACATGGATATCCAGAACTTTTGCAGGACCTTTGGGATTCACTGAAAGAACAGTTGCAACACCATTCTTGCTGACAAAGCCCCGTCTCTGCCAAGTGCCATCACAAGACACAGTGGCTTCATCACCAGGCAGAGCACTAGACAGTTCTTGTGCTGCTACTTCCATTGTGTTCTTTGCCACTTCCTTTGTGGCAGCAGCAATCTTGTCTCTCTGCTTTGCAAATGTCTGAGCACTAACTGGTGGAGGCATGTTCATATTTTGGAGGAACCTCTTCCCCTTCTGATAGTGACATCCAATGCTGAATGTTGCAGCTGCAAAGCGAAGATTAGTGTCCTCAGCACTGGACTTCAAAACAGACACATTTTCACAAATGTCACATGTGAAAGTCACAGTGGTGGAAACCCCCTGTCTTGCTTCAAAAACAGTGCATGCAGTGTTCTTGCATTCTTTACATGGGAGATCTTTGATGAAGTCTACTAGTATAGAAATATCCATCAGTCTATACCCATACAGTTCATCTCCAGGAGGCCTACCCACTGCGGATGTAGAGGCTGCCTCCCCAAGTTTCTGGGATGAAGCAGTTTGTGGCACATCTTCAATTTCAGCAGTCTTCCTCTTTTTCAAGGGCCCCGTGAATCGGTTTCCATGAAATTTTCTTTTTCCTCTTCTGCCCATGTTGACGTGGCCTCGACCTGAAAACAATCACATAAAATATGTAGTTTCAGAGCCAGTCCAACTATTTGAAGTCATTTCATCATTACTGTTCATTTCATACAAAGATTTCTCAAACAAGCAATGCGAGATGTACAGCAGAGAGCCGAATACTCTCTGAAGTCTCTGCACATTCATTTTCGGCAAATGTAAACACATCAACTTGCCCGTTGAGATCGGCTCCGTGGCCGCTGAAAGTGATCTCGATCTGTTGATTTACATCAATCTGACACAAGAAATCAGTAATACACTATAAATTTACAAGTTTACGGGAACTTACCTTCATATATGCTTGTTTTCCGTCAAAAAATCAGCAGTAGTGAGTCGAAATTACGATCGCAGGGAAGCGTTGTGCGTTGGAGGAAGAAATTGAAACAGCTCGAGGCTCACTCTAAGCTGCGCTCCGATTGGCTGGTTCCTTCCCTCTCCCATATCGTCCATAGTTAAGCGAACCAATCAGATTGAAGGTTTTGAATGCATAGAGTGATATAAGTTCTTACAAAAAGGATCCAAAAAGCTGCGAAATGGTGAAAAAATTATTGAAAACGGTTGATTAGTTTTTGAGATACAAGCATTTTAAATTATGAATATTTAATGAAGTATTTATTTTGAAACCCCTCTTGCATAAAGTAAGTATTTAAACGTATTTAGAGACAGATTTAGTAAATGAAACTCGCTGACATCGTTTATGAATGCACAGAGCTCGTGACGAACTAAAAAAGTGATTCTTGTGTATTTTGATGAAAGTTCATGTTTTCATTGTGAATGAAGATGAACAATTATTATGACTTTATTAAGAATTTATACTGGCTGGTCATTTTAAATTTTGCTAATCAATGAAGAAGTAATTTAGGATTTGATTTTGCATGTTTTGCATGAAGATTCTGGTGATCCGAATTAAATAGAAATTTGACATTCTATCCAACTCTGTGTCTTTGTTGAGAAAGCAAGGATGTGAATGAATGAGAAAGAGAGTTAGTCTATCTCCAAATTAGACAACAATGTTGCAACCCTTTTGGGCTGTAACACAAGAAACATCCAGAGAAGTTCCTTTAAATAACTTATTTTTCTGTTCATCTTAATCTACTACCAAATAGACGGCACATAAAAATAGTGTTCTACTGCCATGTCAGCATGAAAAAGTGGTAAAATGTACTAATTTCATTCAATGTTTCTTTTCTCCACACTTAGCCAATTCTTTTTCACCATATGAATATGCTCAACTGCTCAACTCGCTGGAGAGGCACTGCATGTACAGTATATATGTGGTGGCACTCTGTAGCATTGGGTGAGATTACAGAGTTTTGGAGCTAGTTAGGGATTCACAGTTGAACTTTTTTTTTCCTTGTGTTGACAATATCTTAGGCCTATCAGAGAGTTTCAAAGAACATTTTTAAGGATCAAAACGAATTATAACTCCCAAGATGATTTGCAACAACTTAATTTAAAAACTCTTCTTGCAGATTTTAGATATACAGTTTGCAACCATGGAAATCAATATAACACAAAGGATATTTCAACTTCTACCTTGGTTGTGGTGGGTCCTAAAGTCTATCTTTTATATAGTATTTGTTTTAAGCCTTGAGGCCACACTAAGAAAACAGCTCTATGTCTTTTGCGTCAAACAATTGATGAAATCTTGTGATAAAAGATGAGAGATGTTAATTGTCATACTGAATCTGCCTCCAACAATTCAGACTTCAATAACTTCCCCATATGCCATCAAGCTTTCTCCCTTGCATGAGCACAGTCAAACACTATCACCCCGACATCTAGACACTATCCATGACAACTATTTAACTAACCATTCATTTTTAACTAGTTGCAAAGTGCACAGACAAATTACTGGCACATGATACACACTGCCAGGACTAGCACACCAGGACACACAGACAAATTACTGGCACATGATACACACTGCCAGGACTTGCACACCAGGATACACAGACAAATTACTGGCACATGATACACACTGCCAGGGCTAGCACACCAGGACACACAGACAAATTACTGGCACATGATACACACTGCCAGGACTAGCACACCAGGATACACAGACAAATTACTGGCACATGATACACACTGCCAGGACTAGCACACCAGGATACACAGACAAATTACTGGCACATGATACACACTGCCAGGACTAGCACACCAGGATACACAGAGAAATTACTGGCACATGATACACACTGCCAGGGCTAGCACACCAGGACACACAGACAAATTACTGGCACATGATAGTGATGATACACACTGCCAGGACTAGCACACCAGGATACACAGACAAATTACTGGCACATGATACACACTGCCAGAACTAGCACACCAGGATACACAGAGAAAGTAGGCCATTGTCGCCACTAGAGCCACACTTGACCTGCTTTGTAAAGTACTTGAAAGGCCTCCATCCTCAGCGCGCCTTTCACCAAGTGTTCAAAATAAGGCTGTAGGGCAGCTAAGTGTTCCAAATTATGCAGCACTACAGAACTGAGCTGCATGCCAAATGTAATCTCAGGCAGGACACTAGCGACTAGATAAAAGCAACATTATTTTATTTAATCTGAAAAACCCTATAAAAAGGTGCATGTCATATACACTCTATTCAGGAGATTCCCTAAAATCATGCCTCTAAAACCTGTGGAATTTCATGTTCAGTCATAACAAGGCATGGTGTTGTGACAAGGGAAAACTGGTGCTGTCATGGCTGACTGGCACAGGCTGTGCTGATGTGACACAGGACATGGTCAATTCTGCTTAAAGCAAACAATGATGTTTCTGCCTTCCCTGATTTTTGTCACACAGACACATATGATGACCCGAGTGACAGGAATTTGCACAAGTCACCACAGGACTCATCAGCAATTGCAAGGAGTTAGTTGTCAGGCTTTCAAACAAATGAACAACGAGCTGGCATAGTAGCACTCCAGTTACACTGTTGCAGCCTGCCACATATACAGCACTGTTCAAATGAAAAGATATGGTGACATATCACATTTCAACAATGTTCCTTTAATAATTTTTGTTTTCAATTGCAACATTTCAGGTTGAAGGTCCAGCAACAAAAAAATGAAGATGCAGATGTGCATCCTTTGATAGAATGATTGAATTAAACACCATCAGAGGTATTTAATTTTTCCTTTAATTTTTTTCTTATTGTCTGCAACTCATAGGAGTATTGGTCATCTGATACACAAGTCTCACATATATGTGAACCTATAATGGTCGCTGGTGCTGTACAGCCTCTACTTCAACTAGTTGCCGGCCTTTTGGCATCTACGTCTTTTTTTTATTGGGGCTGTTCCCAAGTGGCTTTTACAGTCAGCAGTTTGTGGGCGTAAATGACTAAATTGGTCCCTTTAGGATGTGCCACATTCTTACTGATGCAGATTCTCCAACATTCATACTGCTGCAGATTCCGCCATATTCATTCTGCTGCAGATTCTGCCATATTCATACTGCTGCAGATTCCGCCATATTCATTCATACTACTGCAGATTCTGCCATATTCATACTGCTGCAGATTCTGCCATATTCATACTGCTGCAGATTCCGCCATATTCATTCATACTACTGCAGATTCTGCCATATTCATACTGCTGCAGATTCCGCCATATTCATTCATACTACTGCAGATTCCGCCATATTCATACTGCTGCAGATTCCGCCATATTCATTCATACTACTGCAGATTCCGCCATATTCATACTGCTGCAGATTCCGCCATATTCATACTGCTGCAGATTCCGCCATATTCATTCATACTGCTGCAGATTCCGCCATATTCATTCATACTACTGCAGATTCTGCCATATTCATACTGCTGCAGATTCTGCCATATTCATACTGCTGCAGATTCTGCCATATTCATACTGCTGCAGATTCTGCCACCTCCTACAGCTCTGTGCCAATGACCTCATCCTGGGTGGCCTTGCATCAGACCTGATTTTCACAAGAACTGGACTTAAATGTGGTGTCAGTTTATCTGAAGCCCGACTTGGGATGTACTTCTGACAGTTCCAACTTCTCCCCCACTGTATCAAACAAACATGGACAACCATTACCACAAACATTTTCCAAAAGCAATGAGCATAAAAAACACCCGTTTGGCATGTATCAACCACGGGACACCAAATGGCAAATATAAACACCTGCTGCGTGAGTGCAACACATGGTTGCATCTGCTAGACATCCCCTCTTGAGCTAGAACTATTGGCTGCTGGGTCTGCTCCACAGCTCGCTCTGGGGCAGCCCACAGAAGCCAAAGAGGCTACTAGAAGGGCAAGGAGATTACATCAGATCACTGAGACCCCCATCTGTGTGCAGATTTTAAGGGATACAGTTGGTCTATTGATGGAAATGGGGACAGACCCCTAGGTTAAAAAATTCACACATCCATTTCTTTAAAAACAAAAACGATATTGGCTCAAGGTCTAAACAATAAGAAAGAAAGAAAGAAAGAAAGAAAGAAAGAAAGAAATAAAGGAAGAAAGAAAGGAAGAAAAGAAAGAAAGAAAGAAAGAAAGAAAGAAAGAAAGAAAGAAAGAAAGAAAGAAAGAAAGAAAGAAAGAAAGAAAGGAAGAAAGAAAGGAAGAATGAAAGGAAGAAAAAATGGAACAATGCAAACAGCAATGATAAGACTTCCTTATACCCTGGGACAGAAACAGGTGGGGGTGGGAGTTGGAGTGGGTTGTTTGTCACTCAGGAGGGAAGACATGGGGATTAATGTGGGGCAGAGATGCTACCACTCCATCTGACCCCCTTGACAGACAGTACCCAGGGCAATCAACAGGAGAAGGAAAGGTTATTAAGGGTTGACGGGCTGACCTGATTTGAGGGCGGCCCCCCAAGATGCACACATTTAGTATGATTTATTATATGATGTGATGTCCAGTTTTTCAACCTTGGGGTTCATCATAAGTTCCACAAACACAGACCAACTACACTGCTATGAAGAGCCCCGGCAGGTGGATGGATGGAGCTTTATGGCCTATCAGCCTTTGTAGGCTATTTAAGGCCATTAAGCACGAATCCCTAGACTAGTTTAGAACAAGCGCATATCAAGTCACGATGTCCCTAGCCTCTTACGAGTTGTGTAGGGAGATAGGTGGGTCTATTCTGACCCCCAACCCATAGGAGGCTGCCCCAGCAGCACCCTTCCTCTGTATCACAAATAATGGGGATGCAGAACCATGACCCACCAAAGCTTGCCTTCGATTCAAACCACCAGGAAGACTAGGCAGCTCTGCTCTTCAGACAGAGGAGAGTGCCACTAGCGCCACCAACCTGGTACTTGACTCCAGGCTTGACATTGGCCTTGAGGATCCTGGAGATGCTCTCTGCAGCCTTGACAGGCACTGTGCTCTTCTCCACCACTATCTTGGAGTTCTGGGCCACCTGGGCTATTCGCCTGGCAGCTGCCTCTATGTACTTCAGGTCAGCCGCTCGCCCCTGTGGAGATGAAGGAAACGGTGATTGATATGAAAGCAGAAGTGGTTCCAATTATGCGAGTTCGGTCTAAATCTCTGTTGCCTGCATCAATTATGAAAATGTGTGTTGCACAATGAATCACATCCTAGTTGGATGAGGATAATTACTTTCATTTGCTCATTTGTTTTGACAGCCAAGATGGGAAACATGTCTCAAGGGCATTATTCAATATCAAAGATGTTTGCCATGTAGTTGCATCTAATGACCACACTGGAAATGTTGCTTCACGCCGAGCCCAAATCAATGGATGCTGCAATGCACCATTTTCAATACTTAGTTTGATGCCTTCTGCACCAAAGTTTGAACCTTGAAACATATGACTCCCTCTCTAATTGCTTCTCACCTGAAGTCCAGTCTGCAATCACTCTTTCTCTGTATCTCTGTGTGCATATTCCACCCCACCCACCCCACACACACTTTCTGAACATCCTTCCCCTTAGCCACTATGGTTTCTTTCTACCTTGCCCAGGCCATAGTCCTTGGTGGGGGTGTTGACACAGATGAAGATGAGCTCAGCCTCCAAGATGCCCTTGTCAATGTCCGTGGAGAAAAACAAGTTCCGTCCTCTGCACTCCTTCACTATGTCATCCAGTTGAGGCTGCAGAGTGGAAAGAATGATAACTAGAGAGCACTCAGTGCAATCTTCTGCCAAGGCAGCCACAGCTGTGGAGGTAACACAGCACCTCTTTAATGGCCTGTGTAGTTCAGGCAGCATGGAGTGAAATGTAATGTTGCCCTGATCATGCCGTCATGGAAAGACAGGTTCTACAACAAGTACACAAGACGTATCATAAATTATTAGTTGCAAAGGTTTGTATCAGGTCTCGCAAAATGTTTTCTGTCTTCTTCTTCATGTGGTGGTGGTAAAGGCTGTTGAGAGGTGTTAGAGGGGCATGTATTGATCTTGCAGCTTGTCTAACTATATGGCCCAGTCTTTCAGAGTTGTCATTTGATAGAAACCCCTAGTTGCAGTGCAGGCAGTAAAGACCAGATTGCACTACGGCTTCATCGAATATATCATTACTTTTTCATTCACTTCAAGAAAGATGGATTTATTCACAATGCCCTGATCTGCTTCTTCTCCTCTGTACTCATAATATCTGATACGTCTTGTGTTTGTTCAGCTGTGGAGCCTACTATTCATCAGACCCTATAGTTGATTTGCTATTGATCTGACCCTGTCCAGATGTCCTCGGGTTGCCTCTATGGGTGCTGGGGGCCACCCTTGCTTGAGCTCCTGAAGCAAGTGCCAAGAGCCCAGCAGCCAGGGGTCCAAGCTGGTAAGAAGGGCATCACGGCTCCCACTGTATGATGTTCTTTTTATTTTGTTTTGGGTCTCCTGTAAAGGTGCTTCTGTAGCTCTGATCCTTTTAACTCATGCAGATAATTTAATGCTTTCACAATGCATCACATTAGTCAATAATCTTAAGTCCATGTGTGTTTTTAATGGATGAAAATTCTGGGAAAGCACCACAAAAGAAAAACAAATTATTGTATTCTCCTGGCTGATGAAGCAATATGCTGTGGAAATATCTTGATACCTTCCCAAAACACTGTCATTCATTCAGCATGGATGTAAAGATAAATGCATATATATCATACTGATCATTTGCATAGTAATCCACTGGTGATGACATTTTTGACTGGTATCCAGGCCATTTTCAGCATGTGACTTTAAAATCCAGCTTTAGGTGTAGACACAGTTTTCCCCCCCCATGTACATGAAAACATTTATGTATGCAGGCGCAGCTGGACTATCTATATTACATGAGGGAAAAGGCTGGATTAACCAGGCAGAAAAGCAGTCTCCAGTGAATTTTCATGCAGATGATCAACAAATTTACTTTCATCCTGCAACCCCTGCTGAACATGTGTTCAAGGAAATTGGCGGAAAGGCATCTGTTCACTTTCAAAGCACACTACATTCTCCACCAGTGCAACACAAGGCAACGCAATGCAAAACAACACAGCACAGCACAACACAGCACACCACAGCACAGCACAATACAACACAATACAACACAGCACAGCACAATACAACACAGCACAGCACAATACAACACAGCACAGCACAGCACAGCACAATACAACACAACACAGCACAATACAGCACAGCACAGCACAATACAACACAGCACAGAACAATACAACACAGCACAGCACAATACAACACAGCACAGCACAGCACAATACAACACAACACAGCACACCACAGCACAGCACAATACAACACAGCACAATACAACACAACACAATACAACACAGCACAGCACAATACAACACAGCACAGCACAGCCCAATACAACACAGCACAGAACAATACAACACAGCACAGCACAATTCAACACAACACAACACAATACAACACAGCACAATACAACACAGCACAGCACAATACAACACAGCACAGAACAATACAACACAGCACAGAACAATACAACACAGCACAGCACAATACAATACAACACAGCACAATACAACACAACACAGCACAGCACAATACAGCACAGCACAATACAGCACAGCACAATACAACACAGCACAATACAGCACAGCACAGCACAATACAACACAGCACAATACAACACAGCACAATAGTCAATACAGCACAGCACAATACAGCACAGCACAATACAACAAAGCACAGCACAATACAACACAGCACAATACAACAAAGCACAGCACAATACAACACAGCACAGCATGGCACAACACAGCACAGCACAATACAGCACAGCACAATACAACAAAGCACAGCACAATACAACACAGCACAGCATGGCACAACACAGCACAGCACAATATATTTTTATAGACCTGTGCTCTCAAAAAAAAGGAAAGAATGTTTGTCCATCTCATTTATACATAGATTTAAAATTACCAACTTGAGCAATAGATGAAAAAATAAAGTATTGTGTGAAATGAAAGCTATTGACATGAATGAATGCAGTTGAAATGAATGCAATACCTCTACACTGCAAAAATCCTTACAATGGAATGAAGCTTTGAATGATTTTACATGAAAGCAACACAGGACCACTTTTATTCAAAGAAGTCGTGTGTTAATTAGTCCTTTCTGTACATGTCAAATGTAATCATTATGATACAAATCTGAAACTGATGTCAAATTTTTCAAATCTAGTATTATGTTGTTAAAAATAAAAAATATAAAACAACACTCCAGATCCCAAAATGACTGTCATGGAAAGACAAGTTCTACAACAAGTAAAGAAGATGTATCATAACAGATTATTAGTTGCATAGTAAGCAAACATGTATACAACACAAAAACGTCAAGGGGTGTAGTCCCTATATAATGTCTGAGCATGCTTATTTCATTATTTTGTTGACCAGTACATGTAGGACTAGCCCTCTAGTCTCCACCACTGTTCCCAGATGTTGGCTGTGTGCTTCATATAAGAGTTGTTCTCCCGAGTTCGTGACTAAAACCAGGAAAATGGACTAAATTTTAAACATTCACTTTAGCAATTCTTAATGTCATTTTTGGACAGCTTAGTCATTACAGTATTAGAGAATGTAACCAAACAAGAAGGGCAAAGCCCATACGACTCACATGCTTGACCTTGACCTTTATATGACATTGACCTTCAGGTGACCTTCAAGGTCAAGGTCAAACAACTAAACCTACCAATGACATCATACACAAAGAAATGCTTTACACATTTTTCCTACCAAAATACATGTGACCTTGACCCAAGGTCAAGGTCATCCAAGGTCATGCAACACAAAGCTGTTAATTCAAGACATAGGAAGCACAATGGTGCTTATTGGCACTTTCTACCATGAGATATAGTCACTTTTAGTGGTTCACTACCCCATTTTGGTCACATTTCATAAGGGTCAAAGTGACCTTGACCTTGATGATATGTGACCAAATGTGTCTCATGATGAAAGTATAACATGTGCCCCACATAATTATTCAGTTTGAAACAGTTATCTTCCATAGTTCAGGGTCAAGGTCACTTCAAAATATGTATACAATCCAACTTTGAAGAGCTCCTGTGACCTTGACCTTGAAGCAAGGTCAACCAAACTGGTATCAAAAGATAGGGCTTGCTTTGACCTATATACCACTTGTAGCTAAGGTCGCCATTCTCAATAACGTGGGAGAAAATTGGGAAAATGTGAAAAATGACTGTTTTTGAGACCACATTTATGGCTCCTGTGACCTTGACCTTGAAGCAAGGTCAAGTCACTGTGTATGTTTTTTGAGGCCTTGTCATCATACACCATCATGCCACATTTGGTGTTGATAGACTTAATAGTCTCCGAGAAAAATCCAACGTTTAAGTTTTTTACGCCCGGACGGACGGACGCCCGGACGGACGGACGGACGGACGGACGGACGACACGGCTGAGTACATAGACTCACTTTTGCTTCGGATGTGAGTCAAAAAGCAGCAGCAGTAGTACTTTTTTTTAAACAGACGACGGATTCACGTTCGCAGTTTTAGATTTAAAATCAAGGTAATGCATGCTTCATCTGTAACTTTATTGAAGGAATTTTTTTTTTACATCGCACACAAAATGCTAATGTTTCTGCATGAGTTTGATCTATTGAATCAGTACTTTCAATTTTAAAACCTAGCGGTGTGTGTTGAATGCGTTCGGGAGGAAGCGGGTTGTGAAAAAAGCAGGTCCACTTGTGACCTCGCATGAAGCGTGCGTTACCCTGTCTTTGAAGTCGATTTTCACGTACAGTTATTGTGACATCTTGCTGGGAAAAGCTTTCGATTTTAAAACCTAGCAGTGTGTGTTGAATGCGTTTGGGAGGAAGCAGCTTGTGAAAAAAGCAAGTCCACTTGTGACCTCGCATGAAGCGTGCGTTACCCTGTCTTTGAAGTCGATTTTCACGTACAGTTATTGTGACATCTTGCTGGGAAAAGCTAACTAAACTTTAATTAACAGATTCACAGCAGAATTTTTAAACACCAATGGCATACTTTGCTGCAGATAGTTCGTGGAGCGTGTTGGGTCAGCCGTTCCACTTTTTAGCCACCATTTTGATGGCAAGTTTACATTATTTATTACTCTAACATGCACAAACTTTACTTTCATCAAATCCCACTGCTCATGGTGTTTCTTGGACATATGTACAACCTCCTGATGTAATGTTTCTTTGCCTAAAACTAATAAATAGCTGGTTATAAAAAAAACTTTACTAGAGCACCCCATCCAGTCACGAACTTGGGAGAACAACTCATAATAAGACAGCCACTATTCCCTGAGGGCAAAATTAATAAAAACATCCTTTGAGGTAAGCCTGAGTATAGCTAAAACCGCCACATCTAATCAATCTTCCTGAACTCCACCAACTGTTATTGATTCCATTACAGCATCACAAAACTTCTTACATCCCTTGCGGAGAAACCACTGGTGACATTTTGCATACAGACTCAGATAAGGGAGGTTTCATAAATTAATCCCACAAGGTGCTTTGAAGTGCATTTTGCCCCTTTCCATTGCCTATTAACACTGGGCAGGTGTCAATAGACGTGAGCCAGATATCCAAGGGAAAATGCACATATTGCTTACAGATTACATAGAACTCTGCCATCTGGTTGTCCCATCTTTTCCTGGGTCTGTGTGCAGCTGTTACATAACATCCAACAACAATATTTCCACATTCTGCTCTTCTAGGGCCCACCAATCTACAGCTTCTGCTTAAATCAATATCCATAACTATAAGACTCAAAGACAGTTATAATGGAAAAGAGCGATATGAAGTTAGCTGTAACAAAAAGCCTCTTTCATCGGATGTGTGACAGCTTTTCATAATCGTAGTCACTGCATCTACAGCTCAAGTTCTCAAGCTTGCACTTGGCAGATCATTCGAGTTCTGGGCAGCTCATAACAAATAGACTAGATGAAATTACAAGATTAAATGAAAATTTAAACAAATCATTATCCCACACACACAGCATGGTGCCACTGGCCAGCAAGCTTTTCTTCTGTTGGATGGGATGGATGGCGTTTTACCACACATCAGCCTCTGTAGGCTATGTGAGGCCATTAAGTACAACTATCACTAAAATAATTTAGAGTATACACACATCAACTGATCAAGTCACGATAGTCCCTAGTCTTATGCCTCTTACAAATCACATAGGGCGACGTGGTGGGTCTATTCTGACCCCCAATCTACAAGGGTCTTTTTCTTCTGAAGTTTCAGGTCTGATTGCATGTTCTATGTAAGTAAATTCAGCACCAAGCTAATCTACTGGAGCAGGCCTCAAAAGCCCAACAGCAATGAGTCTCAGCAGATAAGGGGGCATCGAGCTACTCCAGCCATCTGTTGTACTCAAAACTAAATAGAAAGTTTCCAGTTTTAGGGCTGTTAATGGTTTTATTTCTTTCTAATCTAAGGCCACAAGAAAGAAAGTTGTGGTTATGGTAAAAAATGTTCTCAGTGAAAGAGACAATTTATGTTCAATATATGGCCTCTTTAATTAAAGTAAAGTTCAGGCCAACCTATTGATTTTTTGTTGTTGCCATGTTACTGTAACCATATCTTTGGTTGGCAGATGAGTGTAGAGATTTTCTTGTGGTTGGATATGGGGCATGTGGACCAGTTTCTCTTTTTTTTGTGCATTCAACTCTTGGTCTTCCAGGATGGGAAAAATGTTCAGTAAGGTCTTAATGACTTCATCTTGTCCTGGGCTTTTTGGGGTTAAGTGTGTGTATGTTTGTGTACATGTGTGTGTATGTGTGTGTGTGTACATGTGTGTACATGTGTGTACGTGTATGTACGTGTATGTACTTGTATGTGTATGTGTGCACGTGTGTGTGTGTGATGTCTTCAATATGCTCTGGCCATTTGTTCTACTTAAGTGAATGGAAATGGATCTTCCAGGCTTACCTCAAAGATGGGCAGCTTGTCCGAGTTCCATTGCCCGATGCGCTCCTTGCTGAGGTCTACAATGGTGACCTGGAGGTTGGGACACTTGTAGGCAATCAAGGCACAAGTGGGGCCCCCAACATAGCCTGCCCCAATGCAGCAGATCTTGGTCAGCGTCATGTTCCAACAGCTGAAACAGGCCAAGCATTTACTCAAGTGATTGTGCTGACTGCCAAAGATATACCATGTGCAGTTTCATCACTTTCTCATCTGATGAGAAGTAAATAATCAAGATTTCCAGGGGATCATACCTTGCTTCTAACATTAGTTTTGCAACAGAAGTTTCTTCATACAAAGAGACATTAAAATGAATGTTAACTTACTCTGTCCACAAATGCACAAATGTATACATGCACCACTCACAAAATACATAACCATGTGCAAACATACACATGGATGCACACACACACACACACACACACACACACACACACACACAAACACACACACACACACACAAACACACACACACACACACACACACACACACACACACAAACACACACACACAAACACACACACACACACACACAAACACACCCCAAACATGGCAAAATGATGATAGATGATGAATAGTTCTACAGCCTATCAAGGCTATGTAGACAATTGATCACCAATATCATTAGAGATGGTTAGGCAAAAAAAAAGAAGAAAAAAGATTAAGAAATTGTTACTGTAACCCAACCAACTATTTTCTGCTGACCCCAAACTTTTTCCAGCAGTTAAAAAAAGAAAAGAAAAAAGAAGAACAGAAGAACTCAGCAATAATTAATGAAGTGTGTGCTGTCTTGAGCATCTTCCCTGCCCTCTCAGGGAATCCACTACTTAAGTGTAAAGAAAATTTTCAGTGAAAGAGAAATAGGGATTTTAGGATAAGTTTGGCCCCTTCTAATCTAACCAAAATCATTTTAGCTTTAGGCTGACCTACCAATCCCCACCCCCTCCCCCTTTTTTGTGCCATGTTACTGTAACAAGTATTTTTTTCTTTTGGCCTTAGAGTAAGAGCAAGCCTAGTCTTGATTTCCCTACATATTCAGTTCTTACTAATAGAACAGGGAGACATGTAGGATAGATCTATTCTTACCCAAGACCACAGGGGGCTAAACGTGGCTGAAACACACACCAAAAATGCAGCCAGCGGCTGCTATCTCCACAACTTCAAAACCAATTCAACCATAGCTGAAAGATGCATGAGCATACAACCAAGCCATCTGTCCCTGTATGCATAATATCACCCAACAATACACTCACACCCAGTCTCCCCATACACACCTGGTGTGCTCAGCCATCTGTTGCTTGTTTTTTGTGGGCTCAATCTCACCTACTCCTACCAACATACAATGCTACGTGGCATCTAATCGACTTTTCCACTTCTCCAGTCATCAAAATTTGCAGTTTTGTGGCACAAAGTATCTATCTAAATCCCTTGTTTCCATCTATAGTGAGCACTACGTTGCATCCCATTTATGTTCTGCACCTTCTGCCATGAAACAATTTCCAGTTTTGTAACATATTGTATCTATCCAATTCCAATTACTTGTGTGTCTATCTACAGAGCTGTATTGCATCTGATTTAGGTTTTCACATCAATTTCCTGTTTTTCGAAAGAGTCTCTGTGTGTGTGTGTGTGTGTGTGTGTGTGTGTGTGTGTGTGTGTGTGTGTGTGTGTGTGTGTGTGTGTGCGCGTGCGGGTGTGTGTGTGTGTGAGAAGATAACATGGCAAAACCCCCCCACAAAAACCAGTCGGTAGGTCAGTACAAACTTTTTCCTTTTTTTTCTTTTTTGAAGAGGTCAGACTGAATATAAACCAAACTTTTTTTCACTGAAAAGGCTTTTCTACAACTTAAATAGATTCCTTGAGTGCCCATAGGGCAGGGAAAATGGGGCAGCATGCAATTGGTTGTTTCCTATCAATTTCTTTAGTGTTTTAAATTTTTTAATTTTCATTATCGAAAAAAGTTTAGGGTCAGCAGGAAGAAATTGGATTGGTTGGGTTACTGGAGCCACAACAATTTTATTTTAGGAGACATATTTTAAACTTAATGACAAAATCCTCAAATAAATCAACATTGACCAGTTGTTTTTTTTTCCAAAATAAAATTATAAAGAAAGGAAACTTTATGTAAGGGCACTGATGCATTGATCAGATAAGTTAAAATGGAAGTAACGGTGACTGAGGATAATCTATTAGTCATAAGAGAAAGATTTACTCAAGCTATTTGGTGGATAGATGTCCACAAACACCATTTCCACTCACAATGTACAGAAATAATAGTACAAGCACCATTAGGTTAGATACGAAACCTGCTTTAAATAAATGATGGCTGGACACTCCAAAACTTGTTGTAGTGAACGCACACTCGTCTCCATATTCTCACTCAGTAGGTGTGAGGCCAGATACAGCTACAGCTGTCCTACAATCATCTGAACAATACTAAGCACTAAGTAATAATAGGAGCACACTACCAATTTACTGTTTAAACAAAGGGCCCATAACATCTGCTGTGGGGATGTCCATAGGGTTTTCCTTTGCACAGCATTGTGCCTGTGAAACATGTGTGCAGCATCTGCAACCCATCTGTGACTAAGTTGGTATCAACACTGTGCCACTTCATCAGAAAACTTAAATTACAGTATTTTTTTTTTTTTTTGGGGGGGGGGGGGTATATTTAAATTGTAGGTATCTAGGCCTGTAGATGGAGCACTCACTCAATGTTACTCACAGCTAGCTCTAGCAGTGTTAAAGCTGTGCAGATCCTAGAGTAGCATCCTTGGGCAAGATGCTTGACCGGAATTGCTTCTCCTACCACGGAGTTAGACTGATTACTGGGTGCTGCATAGTGGGGACTGGGGGTGAAATTTCCCCATAAAAAGTTCCTCCCAAGAAGGAGGGTGAAAACAATTGAAATTGCCCATGTACAATCATGTATCTATAGATAAACGTGCTCGCTTTCACAGCATCATTTTTCATCCATGAATGACTGCTCAAACTAAACTCTTCAACATCCTGGTCACTAGGCTACCCTTGCTGCCATTCCAACACCACCATAACTCCCTGAAGAGCATGCAACCAGGCTGCAGAAGAAAATGCCAAAGTTGATTATCGCTCACACACACACGCACACACACATGCACACACACACACACACACACACACACGCGCGCGCGCACACACACACACACACACGCATGCACACACATGCAAAGTCCTTCAAAACTTCATCTCAACTGCTTTCTCTACAGCAAAATTGGTCCCAATTCGATAGCAGCTGCTAGATTCCTGTGTCATGAGCTCAGAAAATGGCTGCTTTTAGGCTTTTGAGTCTAGTCATTCAGTCAGGGGCAGCCCCAGTTTGCCAAAATGACTACCAGGAGACACCAAATGTATGAAATATGCTCTGCTTTGGTGACAAGTGGTTGGGCCAAGAGAAGGAAAAAAAAGAAGTTATGGTTACCGAATGTGGCCAGAAAAAAATTAAGGTTGCATAGTAAGGCTGGCCTGAACTTTTTTTTCCAATAGACAAGGCCAGATTAAACATAAATCACGCCTTCTCTTTTGCGGAAAATTATACTTAAATTGTGGATTCCCCAAGTGCTCATAGGGCAGGAAAGATGGGACAGCAGACAATTCATTGATTATCATTGATTTCTACCTTTACTTCTCCTCCTTTTTTGCATGATCAAAAAATGAAAGTTGAGGGTCAGCAGAAAATAAGTCGGTTGGTGGGGTTACCACAACCACAACTAATTTTGTTTAGCCTTATGATGGCGGTGACGTGACTCCTTGCTGCAGCTTGAACAAATGTATAACGAAATAAGGAATTTATTCCAGTACACATACTGGATATGTAGATACATGTATATTTTCCTTTTTTAATATTTTAATGCTGATGATATTCACAAGATGACTTAAATTCTGAATTTTTGGGCTTGGATGGCTATCAAGTGAGATGTAAGAAGAAGAAGAAGAAGAAGAAGAAGAAGAAGAAGAAGAAGAAGAAGAAGAAGAAGAAGAAGAAGAAGAAGAAGAAGAGAGGAGGGAGGGAGGGGGGGGAGGGAGGGAGGGAGGGAGGAAGGGAGGGGGAGGGGAGGGAGGGAGGGAGGGAGGGAGGGAGGGAGGGAGGGAGGGAGGGAGGGAGGGAGGATTAGAAAGAAAAAGAAAAAGAAAGAAAGAAAGAAAGAAAGAAAGAAAGAAAGAAAGAAAGAAAGAAAGAAAGAAAGAAAGAAAGAAAGAAAGAAGAGAAAATTGAAAAGGAAGAAAAAAGAAAGAAAGAAAGAAAGGAAGGAAGAAAGAAAGAAGAAAGAAAGTAAACAAAAAATGAAAGAATGAATGAAAGACTGAATGACTGACTGAAAGAAAGAAAGAAAAAGAAAGAAAGAAAGAAAGAAAGAGAAAGAAAGAAAGAAAGAAAGAAGAAAATGAAAAAGACAAAATCACCACTACACAACACACTTCAGGATTACTTCATTCCTTCATTTACATATGCTGAAAATTACATGCCTTGTTCCTGTTACCATCAGGCAAATTGGGCAGTCCAGCCAGTCTTGAGGAAATTGCACCCAGTCACCTCCCCCAGTAAATCCTCATGAGGAGCTTCTGGAGAGATGTAATCACCACCATTGACAAATGAGACTGACTCTCCCTGGCAGCCTGCACCCTAGGAAATGCCTGCTTCCCAAGAGAGGAAGGCTGGCATGATGGTGGTGAACTCAATACACTGGAAGACCCTCTTCAGCTGCCATGGATTTCAAGGGCTCTTCTCCAGTTCCAGACTAATGGGTTCCTCATTTCAGTCCCAAGCAAAAGCACATTAGCACATCTAAGTAGTGTGTAACTCTCCATGATATAAAAGTTTAAGAAAAATTGAGTTAAAACTACATTACAAAATAACACAGAGAGAGAGAGAGAGCTCTAAAGAGAGAGAGAGCTCTAGAGAGAGAGAGAGAGAGAGAGAGAGAGAGAGAGAGAGAGAGAGAGAGAGAGAGAGAGAGAGAGAGAGAGAGAGGCAGGCAGGCAGGCAGGCAGGCAGACACACGGCAAGGCTGGAATGGAAGCACAGTAAAAGCAGTTATTTCATGGATCACAGAGGAAACTACTACACAACACAAAACATTCCAGTAGCACCATACCTGGAAAGTACACACTTGTCATAAAACCTACCGCAAGAAGGATCCATCCCTATCCATTATTACTCCTTCTCAAGTTTTCCAAAATTCCTGCTAGGGAAGGGCACAACCTGTCAAATTCTAGCAGATATGTCACACGTCATCTGCCCATTTGCCATCACTCCTCACACACATTCAAGCAGCAGTGGAGCAACAGGTTGTGGGCTCAACCTTAGAGAGCCCACAGTATTAATACTACTGCCAGTGGGAGGGGGTTGGTAGGGGGTATAGGCAACCCAGCTCAGGTGCAGAGTGGGAAGGGATATTTAATATCCCAGGCTGCTATTAGATTCCTTGAAACTAGACATTTGGATTGGTTCAGCATATCTTCTACTGATACCTGTATCGATTCTTGGGTTTGAATAGGCTGGCCTCATACAAAACTAACTTGTCACAGAGCCGCAGGCATATGACTGCCCTCCTCTTCCCCCTCCCCCCCTCTCCCACCCCCCAAACTCCCTCCCTCCAATCCCTCACTATCTAGACTTCAATTAATTGCAGACAAAGCCATAAGGGATCCTGGATTTCTACACCTTCATTTCAGGATGGACAGGTAGGGGAATACCTGTACAGACAATTTATGTCCAGCCATTGCATGTGTTTATTGAAGAGGGCCACAAACTGTGACAAAGGTACACATATATATCCATGGAGAGCCGATTCATCTGTCAGCAGTCTAGGGGAAGCATTACCAAGTCTCAGTCTTTGTGTTACTGCATTCTGAAAAGCTGTGATGATCTAACATCATGTAGGGCACAAACAAAGCTATGGTAATAAAGTTCTTAAGTTCAAGGATTGTTTCCCTTGCACACCTACACATTCACATACATATACACACATGCAACAACATCATTCATACAGAAGGGAGAGAGAGAGAGAGAGAGAGAGAGAGAGAGAGAGAGAGAGAGAGAGAGAGAGAGAGAGAGAGAGAGAGACAGAGAGAGAGAGACAGAGACAGGCAGGCAGGCAGACAGGCAGACAAACAGGCAGGCAGGCAGGACATTCTGACGGACATTCTAACAGACACACACATACACACACACACACACACACACACAAAGCATGCAGGTAGGGAGGTTGGGTGGGTGATTGACATACAGGATTGTGAGAAGAACAAAAAAAGGACTGAATGAATAAACCAATGTATTAAAACATTGATTTAAAATAAGGTGTTTTGCGCAACAATACCTTTACAACATTCAGCTTTACACTATCATTTAGCAGCATTCCCCATACAATACAGACTTTATTGTACCTCTTTAGAGGTTAACAGCAAAGCCCTCAATATTCTTCCCAGTCATGAATGTGGAGCCCTTGATGGCAGACAAAAATCTTTCAAATTGAGTCTCCATTTTCCTTCCCCTTATCTCTACCCCCACCACCACCCCTCCTTGCTCTCCACCTCTGTGATGCCAGTGAGATAAACTCAGCACAAGAGAAAATGAAACAAAACAAAAAAATCACTCCAGATCAAGCCATTCATTTATACTTTGATTTGATATCAACACATTTTCTATCGTGCTTGTACACTTGACACAAAACAAGATTGCCTGCAAAACATACAGCTGGGGTAGGTATGGGTGAGATGACTATCACTAGTATCAGGATCAAGCAAGAAGGAATACCATGAAGAGTGACATATACCTTGAACACAACAGATGCACATAGCACTGTCTGAAAAGGACGGATGGACACACACACACACACACACACACACACACACACACACACACACACACACACACACACACACACACACACACACACACTTTCCAGAGGCAGGCAGTTGATGAGAGGAGGGGGGGGGGGGGGGGGAGGGAGAGGGAGGGGGGGAGAGAGAGGGGGAGGGAGAGGGGGGGGGGGAGAGAGAGAGGGGAGGGAGAGAGAGAGGGGGGGGGAGAGAGGGGGGGGGAGAGAGGGGGGGGGAGAGAGAGAGAGGGGGAGAGACGGGGGGGGGGGAGAGAGGGGGGGGAGAGAGGGGGAGAGGGGAGAGAGAGAGAGAGAGAGAGAGAGAGAGAGAGAGAGAGAGAGAGAGAGAGAGAGAGAGAGAGAGAGAGAGCATTGTAGTCCGGTTTCCCAGACAGAAGACACAGCAGCAGACTCGCACCTGATACTTCCGGAGCCTTTCCCCATATCGGACAACCTGCAGAAAAGCTTCTCCTTAGACAGCGATTACTCTTGGAGTGCGACTTTTGTTCTGCAGCTGCTGAAGGAGTTGGGGCAGACAGGTGGGTCGGGAAAGTGTCCTAGTGGCTTAGCTTTCAAGATACAACGGACGCTCTGTTCTAAACAGCCACTGTCCCACGGCCAGCCCACTACGTGATGGCAAACAGGAAGGCAGGCGGGCAGGCAGTCTGGCTGGCTGGTGAGCGAAATCCCACGCGCCACTTCCAGCCGTACACGTCACTGTGCCGGGGAGCAGCCGACACAACAAAAACCGTTTCCTCTCGCCCCCGCTCTCAGACTCGGTCACCAGCTCTCGACTTGGCATATTTTTTTTCTGTGTCACCCGTGTGGGAACTCTAGTCTGACCGGGATTTGAGCGCGGTTGGTTGGTGTAGATCGACCTTACGTCTTCTTTCACCATCTCCCGAGCTGAGAACCACGAGCAGACAGAGCGACGGAGAGTGGGGCAAGTTAGAGAGACAGAGTGGGGCAAGTTAGAGAGACAGAGTGGGGCAAGTTAGAGAGACAGAGTGGGGCAAGTTAGAGAGACAGAGTGGGGCAAGTTAGAGAGACAGAGTGGGGCAAGTTAGAGAGACAGAGTGGGGCAAGTTAGAGCGACGGAGAGTGGGGCAAGTTAGAGAGACAGAGTGGGGCAAGTTAGAGAGACAGAGTGGGGCAAGTTAGAGAGACAGAGTGGGGCAAGTTAGAGCGACGGAGAGTGGGGCAAGTTAGAGAGACAGAGTGGGGCAAGTTAGAGAGACAGAGTGGGGCAAGTTAGAGAGACAGAGTGGGGCAAGTTAGAGAGACAGAGTGGGGCAAGTTAGAGAGACAGAGTGGGGCAAGTTAGAGCGACGGAGAGTGGGGCAAGTTAGAGAGACAGAGTGGGGCAAGTTAGAGCGACGGAGAGTGGGGCAAGTTAGAGAGACAGAGTGGGGCAAGTTAGAGCGACGGAGAGTGGGGCAAGTTAGAGAGACAGAGTGGGGCAAGTTAGAGAGACAGAGTGGGGCAAGTTAGAGAGACAGAGTGGGGCAAGTTAGAGCGACGGAGAGTGGGGCAAGTTAGAGAGACAGAGTGGGGCAAGTTAGAGAGACAGAGTGGGGCAAGTTAGAGAGACAGAGTGGGGCAAGTTAGAGAGACAGAGTGGGGCAAGTTGTTTCGCGGTTGGTTTACTAGTTTACGCTTGCACTCACTGACACTTTCCTGTCTCCGTATACTAATCTCTCTTGCTCTCCTCTCGCAGGTGGTTCCTTGGCCCCCCACCCGCCGCTGCGGTGTTATGTTACCAGTGCTGTGGTGGTGGTGGTAGTAGTAGTAGTAATTGTAGTAGTAGTAGTAGTAGTAGTAGTAAAAGGAGCGCGGAGTGCAGTGCGCTATAGATATCCCAAATGTTTAGACAAAGTCAACTTCACCTGGTCTCCTTCCAAGTGGAAAGTACGATGAACCGAGAAATGTTTCAGAAAACAGTCAAAAAGAAACATCTACAAGAAGATATACTTTCAGTTTCAGAATGGAATATTTTAACTAGGTGGAATGCATGGGCGGACGGATGATTGGAGATGGGCACCTCTCAGCCTTGTACGTTGAAGGTTTAGGCAGGTGGGATATAGTTAACTAAATATTCAGCTCCACTTTGATGCTCTGATCCATTTTGGTAATTATTAGGTGGCAGTATCACCAACAACAACATCAAAAAGCAACCCCCACGCAGGCGAAGTATGCTTTTCACTGCAGCAACTTCTACAAGGAAGAGACGTTCGGCAGGCACTCCAGAAAGCAGTTACTCTTTTATATTAATATATATATATATATATATGGGCAAAAGTACGGAGGTGAGCAGAGAGCTGTTACATGAGTTCCTAAAAGTAAACTTTATGAAAACTTAACAGTTTTGCATGAATATGGTAGGATTTGTCATGAGAATCAACTACCCAGCACATAAATTTAAGATGATGCTTTGTTTGGTTGCATTTTTGAAAAAAGATGTTGAGTCTGTTCACAACATTAACGCCGTCACACATTTCAAACACACACTGTATAAACTTTTAAAAGTGGAAATCTTTGTTATTACATCTTGAGAACTCACCACATGAGTCAAAACTGTCATACACATTACAAATTTGAACTGAAAACTAGTAAACAAAGACTTTAGAAAATATAATAATGAGTCTGTTCACAACATAACGCCACAACACAATTCCTCATTGAAAGTCATGCTTTAAGCATTAAATATGTCAATTTTAGTATTAAACAGTTTTTAGATGTAATCTAAATGTAACAAACACATATTTAAAGAAAAGCAATGGCACTGGGAATGTATATATCATTAGATAATTACTTAAGTCTTTCGACCATTTTAAATGGTTACATTTTTTCCATTTAAGCACATCTGTTGGACCAATGTACTTATTCTCACAGTCCAAGTTGAGCAGTGGACATCAGAAAACTTAAAAGTGAAATCAGAAAATAAAAATATTTGAATCCACTCTTTGTAAACCCAAAAATTGAATTCTGATCAATGTCTGTTCACAACATTACACCGTTACAAACTTTTTTCTTTTTTTTAAAGTGACAAATTTTGAATTCTGAATCAGGAAGAATGTTTCAGAGGGTGCATAAGGAAGACAGCTACAATTGCATCCCTTGCCATGCTTATTAAAACCCTTCACAGTAATCTTACATGAAATAATAAGATTTTGTTCACAACATCACACAAATTTGTTCACAACATAACACAAAACCAATGAAAAAAAGTGCATGGAAACAGTATTTTATTACCAAATGAATACACCATACAAAGCAACATAAAAGTAAACTACTATTACAAGAAATAGTCATGAAACATATTTTACTCCTGAAACATGATATGACATCACATGTAGTAAAGTGTGAGAATGAACTCGTTACTGTCTGGTGTCCTAAGTTTCATTCCAGTCAAACACTATTTGTCACATCAGGATTGCAAGAGTTTTAAGAGAACTATAGAGCCATAAATAAAACAAAAATGAAGAGTTACAAGGTCACCACTCAATAAAAACCTCACTTGAAGTTCACCGTACCACTAAAAAGGTAATCTGCAGAATCACAAGGACACTACACCACAAAAACAATAATAATCTGAAGAATCCCAAATGTCAGTACATCACAATCAAATAATCTGGAGAATCACAAATTTACGTACAACACAAACACATATTTTAAAGGCCTGTTCTTACACACGATTATGATAAACTGGTGCTCTCATCCATGACGAAAGCATATCAAATGCTAAAACTTAAAAAGAAATGAGCCATAAAACATCAAAAACCATGTGAACAAATATTCAAGAAAGAACTAACTTGAAATTTCAGACTAGTACAGAGTACTGCTTGTTAGCTAATGTGACCAGAAATTACTTAAAACAATTCTGAGGGAACACTTTAAAATGCTACTGTGAATGGGTTCTATACAATCATGCAATACATCCCCTAGGGACCAAAATAAGACTGCTATTTGGAGGTAGGGTGCTATTCAGGTTCATTCAGACTGACAAAGACAAATCAGTACAACATGACACAGTGCTATTAGCAGATGTACGGTGCTAATTGGAGGGGTCCTATTTGCAGGTTCCACTGTACATGCTTCATAGTGTACAAAGAAGTTTTACATCCTTCACACTAAGTGGGGCCAGCAACTTCAACAATAAAAATGAAGTTGATAATATTCACTTTTGAAAAAACAACAACTTTCTTACAAAAAGTTATGATAAACTGGGGTTGTCATTATCTGGGACACAAAAGCATATCAAATGCTAAATGAAATGAGCCATAAAACATAAAAAACCATGTGACCAAAACTTGACATTTCAGAATGGGTAGTCAAATCAAATGTTAAAAGTATAATGCCCTCTCCTGTCCACATGGGCGTCTAAAACGCAACAGATGTCTTGCAGCAGTACCAGCGCCTCATCTGGAATGTCTGGGAACTGGTAAGACCCCCCTAGCTTCTTCAGGAAACTAATCTCCACCCCACCTTTGTCAGGCCTCAGACGCTTGACCTGTAAACAATGATGACAAACATTAGAACATTTAAAACCATGCAAGTTCGCCAAAAAATGTGCCTTACTTCATAATATTAAATTTTATGAATGAATGTAAATTATATGGAACTATACTGCAACGCCTTTGCATTAGGTAATAAAGTGAGGTTCAGTTCATTTCTGTACTTACACATCCCACAAACTGCTTTGACTCTACTCCTGATTCCGCGTACACCGTTGCCTGCACGAAGTCGCCATTCTTGACAGTTGATCTGCAACAGACATATGGCAACATATACAATTAAAATTCACAATCTATGTTTCAGCACAACACAAAAGAATACCTCATTGTCCGACATTAATTTTAGTAATTATCAACTCTACTCTGTACTTACTCAAATTAGAATAAACACATCTACATGCTGTGTTTGTACATAACTTAACACCCAACCTTTGCGTACTGTTATGAACTGCCTAGATTTATTAAATAATCATCAATTTCTTTGTTTTTTGTTGAGAAAATATAACATGGTGTGTTCAGAAAAGATGATGTTTACTTTTACAAAAGATTTAGTACTTTTGGAAGGTTGGGTAGAATTTTACAGTCTGTTCACAACATTACACAAAGCTCTTTCTTCAGCCAGCATATCCATTGTGTATGGTTATGAACAAATGCTCACATGAGTTCAAATTGATTTTTCAAAGTAAGGTCAACAGGATTTCTCACTTTTCATTGTCAGCATTTCATTCAGCACAAAGCAAGTTAAAAGTATACAATCACAAAAAAAGTTGTTGAAAATTTTAATGTACATAACTTTACCCCCCAAAAATTGCGTTAGATTGTGAACAAACCATAACTTCAGTAATCTCATAAATGAGAAATAAACTTTGTTTTTCTCTGCTTAGTACTGATAAAAGTAATGTATAAGCAACAGGGCATTTCATTTTAGATGTTATTTGGGGTTTATGTGCCACTTTCCAAGTCTGTTCTTAACATAACACACAGCAGCTTCCTTACCCAGGGTGTTAGGTTATGAACAAACAGTAGTTGTTAAAAAATATATTTTCAATCAGAACTTTATTTTAATAAATGTTGCTAAATGTCAAACAAATGTACTGACCTACCCAAATTCTCAAATGTATCTCTATTGTGGTTTATCAGTGGTTGTTCTTAACATAACACCATTGGATGATTAGCACTGAATGTGTAAAATTATGAACATCCTGAAAGTTCTTCAAAATGAAGACATGAATTTGACAAGTTCACAAGAACGTTCCAAGAAATAATTTATGAGGAAGGAAATAGTTGCTGGGTATATTTATCCTTCAGTTTCAAAAATAAAGCATGTTTTCTTCGTACATAACAATAACTCCACGACTGTGACAATGTGTGTGTGTAATGTTGCGAACAAAATGCGTTTTCGGTAAAAACGCGCCAAGATCAGATCTGCCGATCCTGTGAGTTTTCTTTCATTTTGAACTTTGTCAAAAATCG